>NW_026531094.1:0-151818 GCF_020745825.1 Agelaius phoeniceus | reverse complement strand
AATTCCCAATTAATTCCCAATAATTCCCAATAATCCCCATTAATTCCCCATAATCCCCAATAATCCCCAATAAATCCCCAGTAAATTCCTTGTAATTCCCCATAATTCCCAATAATTCCATTAATCCCCAATTAATCCCCAATAATTCCCATAAATTCCCATTAATTCCCATTAAGTCCCCATAAATTCCCAATAACTCCAAATAATTCCCAATAAATTCCCCCTAATCCCCAATAATACCCAAGAAATCCCTAATAATTCCCTTTAATTCCCCATAATTCTCAATAATTCCCCATAATTCCCAAAAATTCCTAATTAATCCCAAATAATCGCCAGTAATTCCCAATAATCCCAAATAAATCCCCAATAATCCCCAATAATTCCCAATTGATCCCCAATAATCCCCAATAAATTCCGAGTAACTCCAAATAATCCCCTAATAATTCCCAATAATTCTGAATAATTCCCAATTAATTCCCAATAACTCCAAATAACCCCCATTAATTCCCAATAATCCCCATTAATTCCCAATAATTTCCAATAACTCCCATTAATTCCCAATAATTCCCAATTGATTCCCCATAATTCCCCGTAATCCCCTATAATCCCCAACAATTCCCCAATAATCCCCAATATTTCCAAATCATTCTCAATAAATTCCAATAATTCCCATTAATTCCTAATAAATTCCCAATAACTCCAAATAATTCCCAATAAATTCCCCCTAATCCCCAATAATACCCTATATTCCCCAATAATCCCCAATAAATTCCCAATAACTCCAAATAATTCCCATTAATCCCAATAATCCCCAATAATCCCCAATAAATCCCCAATAATCCCCAATAATCCCCAATAAATCCCATAAATCCCCATTAATTCCCAGTAAATCCCCTTAAATCCCCAATAGACCCCAATAACCCCCATTAATTCCCAATAATTCCCAATAATTCCCCATTAATTCCCAATAAATTCCCAATAACTCCAAATAACCCCCATTAATTCCCAATAATTCCCCATTAATTCCCAATAAATTCCCAATAAATCCCCAATAATCCCAATAAATCCCCAACAATCCCAAATAAATCCCCAATAAATCCCCAATAAATCCCCAATAAATCCCCAATAAATCCCCAATAAATCCCCATTAATCCCCATAAATCCCCAATAAATCCCCAATAAATCCCCATTAATCCCCAATAAATCTCCAATAATCCCCAATAATCCCAATAAATCCCCATTAATTCCCAATAAATTCCCAATATCTCCAAATAATCCCCAATAATCCCCAATAAATCCCCAATAAATTCCCATAAATCCCCATAAATCCCAATAATCTCTAATAAATCCCAATAATCCCCAATAAATCTCCATTAATTCCCAATAAATCCCCATTAATCCCCAATAATCCCCAATAAATCCCCAATAAATCCCCAATAACTCCAAATAATTCCCAATAAATCCTCAATAATTCTCATTAATCCCCAATAATTCCCATAATCCCCCAATAAATCCCCAATAAATCCCAATAATCCCCAATAAATCCCCATTAATCCCCAATAAATCCCCATTAATCCCCAATAATCCCCAATAAATCCCCAATAATCCCATAAATCCGCAACAATCCCCAATAAATCCCCAATAAATCCCAATAATCCCCAATAATCCCCAATAAATCCCCATAAATCCCCAATAATCCCCAATAAATCCCCAATAAATCCCAATAAATCCCCAATAAATCCCCATTAATCCCCAATAATCCCCAATAAATCCCCAATAATCCCCAATAAATCCCTATTAATTCCCCCCAATTCCTATAAATCCCCAATAAATCCCCAATAAATCCCATTAATCCCAATAAATCCTCAATAAATCCCCATTAATCCCCAATAATTCCCCATAAATCCCCATTAATCCCCCCCAATCCCCATAATTCCCCCCAATTCCCACTCTCCCCATCCCAATCCCCCCCTTGGCCGTTCCCATTCCGGGATTTTCCTGACCCCATCCCAGGGCCCTGGAGCCGCCCCTGAGCGACTCCGAGCGCTCCGAGCTCCTGGACACGGCCCTGGCCTCCGTCCTGGGCCTGCCCGCGCCCGAATCCGGGAAAAACCCCGGAGCCTCCCGGAGCCCAGGTGGGAATTCCGGGGAAAAACCCCCCCAAAAAAATTGGGAATTTTGGGGGGAAACCAGAGCGGGATGGGGGAATTCCCATCGCGACATTCCGGGTTTTTCCTGGGCTCTCTGTTGGGATGGGGCGGCTCCGGATTTGCTGGGAATTGGATCCGGGTGGGAATGGCGGCCCCAGGCCTGGGGGAGAAATGGGGGTTCCTGCCTCATTCCTGGGGATTCATTCCCATTGTTCCCATTTTTCCCATTATTCCATTTATTCCCATTTTCCCCATTTTTCCCATTCCCCTTTTTCCCATTTTTCCCATTCCCATTTCTCCAATTTTTCCCATTTTTCCCTTAATTCCCATTATTCCCATTCCAAATTTTTCCATTCTCATTATTCCCATAATTCCATAATTCCAATTAAAAATTTTGCATTCCCATTTTTCCCATTGTTCCCACTATTCCCATTCCAAATGTTTCCATTCCCATAATTCCCATAATTCCCAGTTTCCCATTCCGAATTTTTCCATTCCCATTATTCCCGTTATTCCCATTTTTCCATTCCCATTACTCCCAAATCTTTCCATTCCCATTTTTCCCATTTTTCCCATTATTCCCATTATTCAATTTTTCCATTCCCATTATTCCCATTATTCCCATTCCAAATTTTTCCATTCCCATTATTCCCACTTATCCCATTATTCCCTTTATTCCTATTTTTCCATTGCAAATGTTTCCATTCCCATTATTCCCTTTATTCCTTTATTCCCATTATTCCTATTCCAAATTTTTCCATTCCCGTTATTCCCATTATTCCTATTGTTCCCATTAATCTCATTATTCCCATTCAAATTTTCCATTCCCATTATTCCTATTATTCCCATTATTCCCATTTTCCCCATTTTCCCCATTATTCCCATTTTTCCCATTGTTCCCATTATTCCCATTGTTCCCATAATTCCCTTTACTCCCATTTTCCCATTATTCCCATTATTCCCTTTATTCCCATTCAAAATTTTGCATTCCCATTATTCCCATTATTCCCATAATTCCCATTATTCCCAGTTTCCCATTCCCATTATTCCCATTGTTCCCATTATTCCCGATTATTCCCATGCCAAATTTTTCCATTCCCGTTATTCCCATTATTCCCATTATTCCCATTCCAAATGTTTCCATTCCCATTATTCCCATTATTCTCATTATTCCCTTTATTCCCTTTATTCCCTTTATTCCCATTCCAATTTTTTCCATTACCATTATTCCCATCATTCCCATTATTCCCATTTTTTCCATTTTTCCATTCCATCATTCCCATCATTCCCATCATTCCCATCATTCCCATCATTCCCATTCCAAATTCTTCCATTTATTCCATTTTTCCATTCCATTATTCCCATTATTCCCATTCCAAATTTTTCCATTCCCATTACTCCCATTACCCCCATTATTCCAAATTTTTCCCCATTTCCCCAATTCCCATTATTCCCAATTTTCCCATTTTCCCATTCCAAATTTTCCAATTCCCATTATCCCCATTATTCCTATGATTCCCTTTATTCCCATTCCAAATCTTTCCATTCCCATTAATCCCATTAATCCCATTAATCCCATTCCTATTATTCCCATTTTTCCCATTATTCCCACTTTTCCCATTGTTCCCACTATTCCCATTGTTCCCATTATTCCCATTTTCCCATTCCAGATTTTTCCATTCCCATTATTCCCATTATTCCTATTGTTCCCTTTATTCCCATTTCAAGTTTTTCCATTTATTCCCATTATTCCCATTGTTCTCATTCCAAATTTTTCCATTCCCATTATTCCCATTACCCCCATTATTCCCAATATTCCCAATATTCCCATTCCAGATTTTTCCATTCCCATTATTCCCATTATTCCCATCTTCCCCATTATTCCCATTTTTCCATTTATTCCCTTTATTTCCATTTTCTTATTCCCTTTATTCCCTTTATTCCCTTTATTCCCTTTATTCCCGTTCCAATTTTTTCCATTCCCATTATTCCCCTTGGTCCCATTATTCTCATCATTCCCATTATTCCCATTATTTTCATTCCAAAATTTTCCATTCCCATTATTCCCATTATTCCCATTGTTCCCTTTATTCCCATTCCAAGTTTTTCCATTCCCATTGTTCCCATTATCCCCATTATCCCCATTATTTCCATTCCAAAATTTTCCATTCCCATCATTCCCATTATTCCCATTTTCCCAGTTTTTCCCCATTTCCCCAATTCCCAATTATTTCCCATTTTCCCCATTATTCCCATTATCCCCATTTTTTCAATTCCCTGCCCCTTTTTCCCCATTTTCCCAATTTTTCCCCATTTTCTCCCATTTTCCCCCCGTTTTTCCATTTCCATCATTCCCATTTTTCCCATTCCCATTTTTCCCAATTTCCCCCTCCCTTTTCCATTTCCATTCCCAAATTCCCATTCCCATAATTCCCATAATTCCCATATTTTCCATTTTCCCCGTTTTTCCATGATTCCCATTTTTCCCCATTTTTTTCCCCATTTTCCCATTCCCATTCCCCAGGCTTTTCCCACTATTCCCATTTTCCAATTCCCTATTTTTTCCCATTCCCATCATTCCAACTTTCCCCATTTCCCCCATAATTCCCAAATTCCCATTCCCTCCACTTTTCCCATTATTCCCTTAATTCCCATTTCTCCCATTTCCCACGTCCCATTTCCCCCATTATTCCCATTCTTCCCATTCCCATCATTCCCATTTTTCCCATTCCCATGATTCCCATTTCCCCATTTTCCCATTTTTCCCATTTTCCCCCATTTTCCCAATTCCCAATCGTTTCCCATTCCCGTTTTTCCCATTTTCCCCATTTTCCCATTATTCCCATTCCAAATTTCCCATTCCCATTCCCAAATTTCCAAATTCCCATTCCCTCCTCTTTTCCCATTATTCCCTTAATTTCCATTTTTCCCATTTCCCCATTCCCTGGTTGAATTTGGGAATTCCAGGATTTTCTCCCTTATCCCGAATTTCCCTGGCATTTCTCCCACCCTCTCCTTCCCTCACCCACAGGAATTTCACCCCAACAATTGGCAAAAAACCCCAAAAATTCCCATTTTTCCCATTTCCAACTTCCCATTCCCATTCTTCCCCATCACTCCCATGATTCCCATCATTCCCATAATTTCCATCCCAAAATTCACAGGAATTTCCCCCCAAAAAATGGCAAAAAACCCCAAAAATTCCCATTTTTTTTTTCTGGGCAAAGCCTGAACTGGGTGGATTTGGGAATTCCAGGCCTTTCCCAAGCCCAGAATTCCAGGATTTTCTCCCTTATCCCGAATTTTCCTGGCATTTGTCATCAGCTCCTTCCCTCACCCACAGAAATTTCACCCTAAAAATCGGCAAAAAATCCAAAATTCCCATTTTTCCCATTTCCAACTTCCCATTCCCATTCTTCCCCATCATTCCCATTCTTCCCCATCATTCCCATTCCCCCCATTCCCATTTTCCCCATTTTCCCATTTTTCCCATCATTCCCATTCCAAATTTTTCCATTCCCATAATTCCCATTCCAAATCTTTCCATTCCCATTATTCCCATTATTCCCATTATTCCCATTTGAAATTTTCCCGTTCCCATTGTTCCCATTGTTCCCATGATTCCCACTATTCCCATTATTCCCAATTTCCCATTCCAAATTTTTCCATTCCCATTTTTCCCATTTTTCCCATTATTCCCATTTTCCCATTGTTCCCATTTTCCCATTGTTCCCTTTATTCCCATTCCAAAATTTTCCATTCCCATTATTCCCAAATCTTTCCATTCCCATTTTTCCATTCCCATATTCCCATTTTTCTGAATATCCCCATTATTCCCTTTTTCCCATTCCCATTATTCCCATTCCAAATTTTTCCATTCCCATTGTTCCCATTATTCCCATTCAAAATTTTGCATTCCCATTCTTCCCTTTATTCCCATTCTTCCCATTTTCCCCATTGTTCCAAATATTCCCAATATTCCCAATATTCCCATTATTCCCATTCCAAATTTTTCCGTTCCTATTATTCCCATTATTCCCATTATTCCCATTATTCCCATCGTTCCCATTAATCCCTTTAGTCCCATTCCAAATCTTTCCATTCCCATTATTCCCATTTTTCCCGTTGTTCCCATTTTCCCATTCCCAATATTCCCATTATTCCCTTTATTCCCATTATTCCCATGTTCCCCATTGTCCCCATCATTCCCTTTATTCCCATTCCAAATCTTTCCATTCCCATTAATCCCATTGTTCCCATTAATCCCATTGTTCCCTTTATTCCCATTCCAAGTTTTCCATTCCCAATATTCCCATTATTCCCAGTTTCCCATTCCCATTATTCCCAATTTGCCATTCCAAATTTTTCCATTCCCATTATTCCCATTGTTCCCATTGTTCCCATTATTCCCATAATTCCCATAATTCCCAATATTCCCATTATTCCCAGTTTCCCATTCCCATTATTCCCATTATTCCCATGTTCCCCATTGTCCCCGTCATTCCCATTATTCCCATTCCAAATCTTTCCATTCCCATTAATCCCATTAATCCCATTGTTCCCATTAATCCCATTATTCCCTTTATTCCCATTCCAAATTCTCCATTCCCAATATTCCCATTATTCCCAATTTGCCATTCCAAATTTTTCCATTCCCATTGTTCCCATTGTTCCCATAATTCGCATAATTCCCATAATTCCCAATATTCCCATTATTCCCAGTTTCCCATTCCCATTATTCCCAGTTTCCCATTCCAAATTTTTCCATAATTCCCATTTTTCCCAACTTCCCATTCCAAATTCTGCATTCCCATAATTCCCGTAATTCCCATTGTTCCCATTATTCCCATCCCAAAATTCCCAGGAATTTCCCCCCAAAAAATTGCCAAAAACCCCCCAAAATTCCCATTTTTTTCCTGGGCAAAGCCCGGATTTGTTGGATTTGTGGATCCCAGGCCGTTCCCAATCCCAGAATTCCGGGATTTTTCCAGGATTTGCTCGGGGAGGCCCTGGGGGCTCTCACGGAGCTGCTCCGGGGGCTCCTCCAGAGGCGCCCGAACCCCGGCGGCCTCCAGGAGATCTTTGCTGTGAGTGCCCGAATTCCGGGAAATTTGGGGGAATTTGGGAATTCTGGGGGGAATTTGGGGGATTTGGGAATTGTTTGGGGGAATTTTTGATGGAATTTGGGATGATTTGGGGGGATTTTGATGGAATTTGGCGGCAATTTTGGGGAATTCTGGGAATTGTTTGGGGGAATTTGGGGAATTTTGGGAATTATTTTGGGGATTTTGGGAGAATTTTGGGGATTATTTGGGGATTTTGGGGGGAATATTGGGGGAATTTTGGGGGAATTATTTGGGGAATTTGGGGGATTTTGGGGGGAATTTTGGGGATTTTGGGGGATTTTAGGGGGAATTTTGGGAACTATTTGGGGGGAATTCTGGGGATTATTTGGGGGATTTTGGGGGGAATTTGGGGATTATTTGGGGGATTTTCGGGGGAATTTTTGATGGAATTTGGGGATTATTTGGGGGAAATTTTGGGGGGGAATTTTGGGAACGATTTTGGGGGGAATTCTGGGAATTATTTGGCGATTTTGGGGATTATTTGGGGAATTATTTGGGGGAATTTGGGGATTATTTGGGGGATTTTGATGGAATTTTGGGGGGATTTTGATGGAATTTTGGGGGGATTTTGATGGAATTTTGGGGCAATTATTTGGGGGATTTTGGGGGGAATTTTCGGGAGTATTTGGGGATTTTGGGAATTATTTGGGGGGATTTGGAGGGAATTTTGGGGAACTCGGAATTATTTGCAGGATTTGGGGGGAATTTTGGGGGACTTCTGGGAATTTTTTGGGGAATTTTGGGGGAATTATTTAGGGGATTTGGGGAATTATTTGGGGGGAATTGGGGGGAATTTTGGGAATTGTTTGGGGGATTTTTCTGGGATTTTGGGGATTTTTTGGGGAATTTTGGGGGGAATTTTGGGGGATTCTGGGAATTGTTTGGGGGATTTTTCTGGGATTTTGGGGAAATTTGGGGGAATTTGGGAATTCTGGGGGAATTTGGGAATTGTTTGGGGGGATTTTGCTGGAATGTTGGGAATTATTGGGGGATTTTGGGGGGAATTCTGGGAATTATTTTGGGGATTATTTGGGGGAATTTTGGGGAATTCTGGGAATTATTTGGGGGAATTTGGGAATTATTTGGGGGGAATTATTTGAGGAATTTGGGGATTTTTGGGGAATTTTGGGGGATTTGGGGGAATTCTGGGGGAAATTTTGGGGGTAATTTTGGGGAATTCTGGGAATTATTTGGGGGATTTTTGGGGATTATTTGGGGGGATTTGGGGGGAATTATTGGGGGATTTTGGGGGATTTTAGGGGGATTTTAGGGGGAATTTTGGGAATTGTTTGGGGAATTATTTGGGGGATTTTGGGGATTGTTTGGGGGAATTTTGGGGATTATTCGGGGGAATTTTGGGGATTGTTTGGGGATTATTTGGGGATTTTGGGGATTATTTAGGGGGAATTTTGGGGGAATTCTGGGAATTATTTGGGGAATTGTTTGGGGGATTTTTGGGGATTTTGAGAGATTTTTGGAGGAATTTTGGGGATTTTGGGGGAATTTTGGGAATTGTTTGGGGAATTTTGGGGGAATTTAGGGATTATTTGGGGGATTTTGGGGAATTATTTGGGGATGTTGGGGATTATTTGGGGAATTTTGGGGAAATTTTGGGGAATTTTGGGGGGAATTTTGGGAATTATTTGGGGGATTTTTCTGGAATTTTGGGGAATTATTTAGGGGATTTTGGGGGGATTTTGGGGGAATTACTTGGGGAATTTTGGGACTTGTTTCGGGAATTTGGGGGATTTTGGGGGGGATTTTGGGGATTATTTGGGGATTTTGATGGAATTCTGGGAATTATTTGGGGAATTTGGAGGGAATTTGGGGAATTATTTGGGGGATTTTGGGGGAAGTTGGGGAATTGTTTGGGGGATTTTGGGAATTGTTTGGGGGAATTTTGATGGATTTTGGGGATTATTTGGGGGATTTTGGGGGAATTCTGGGGGGAATTTTGGGGAATTCTGGGAACTATTTGGGGGAATTTCGGGGAATTTTGGGGGATTTTGGGAATTTTGGTGGATTTTGGGGGGAATTTGGGGATTATTTGGGGGATTTTCGGGGGAATTTTTGATGGAATTTGGGGATTATTTGGGGGAAATTTTGGGGGGGAATTTTGGGAACTATTTTGGGGGGAATTTTGGGGAATATTTGGCGATTTTGGGGATTATTTGGGGGATTTTTCTGGAATTTTGGGGATTATTTGGGGGATTTTGATGGAATTTGGGGAAATTTTGATGGAATTTTGGGGAATTATTTGGGCATTTTTGGGGCATTTTGGGAATTATTTTGGGGGATTTTAGGGGGAATTTTGGGAACTATTTTGGGGATTTTGGGGGGAATTCTGGGAATTATTTGGGGATTTTGGGGGATTATTTGGGGAATTTGGTGGGGGAATTTGGGGAATTTTGGGGAATTTCGATGGCATTCTGGGAATTGTTTGGGGGATTTTGGGGGGAATTTTGGGAATTATTTGGGGGATTTGGGGGAATTTTGATGGAATTTTGGGGGTTATTTGGGGGATTTTGGGGGCATTTTAGGGGGAATTTGGGGGATTTTAGGGGGAATTTTCAATGGAATTTGGGGATTATTTGGGAGATTTGGGGGGATTTTGATGGAATTTGGGGAAATTTTAGATGGAATTTGGGGATTATTTGGGGGATTTTGGTGGAATTTTGGGAATTGTTTGGGGAATTGTCTGGGGGAATTTTGGGGGGAATTTTGGGAATTATTTGGGGGGAATTTTGGGAATTATTTGGGGGATTTTGGGGGGATTTTAGGGGGAATTTTGGGAATTGTTTCGGGAATTTGGGGGATTTTGGGGGGGATTTTGGGGATTATTTGGGGATTTTCATGGAATTCTGGGAATTATTTGGGGAATTTTGGGGGGAATTTTGGGAATTATTTGGAGGATTTGGGGGGGATTTGGATGGAATTTGGGGAATTATTTGGGGGATTTTGGGGGAATTCTAGGGGGAATTTTGGGGAATTCTGGGAATTATTTCGGGGAATTCTGGGAACTATTTGGGGGATTTTGGGGATTTCTGGGATTTTTGGGAATTCTGGGAATTTGGGGGAAATTTTGGGGGATTTGGGGAATTATTTGGGGGATTTGGGGAATTATTTGGGGGGAATTTTTGGGGAATTCTGGGAATTATTTGGGGGATTTTTCTGGGATTTTCGGGATTACTTGGGGAATTATTTGGGGGAATTTCGGGGAATTTGGGGGGCAATTTTGGGGAATTCTGGGAATTATTTTGGGGATTTTGCTGGAATTTTGGGGATTATTTCGGGGAATTCTGGGAATTATTTGGGGGATTTTGGGGGATTTTGGGAATTGTTTGGGGGAATTTTGATGGAATTTTGGGGTTTATTTGGGGGATTTTGAGGTGAATTTGGGGAATTATTTGGGGGAATTTGGGGGATTTTTGGGGGTAATTTTGGGGAATTTGGGGAATTATTTGCGGGGAATTCTGGGGGAATTCTGGGAATTGTTTGGGGGATTTTGGGGGGGAATTTTGGGGGATTTGGGGGATTTGGGGAATTATTTGGGGAATTTTGATGGAATTTTGGGGGAATTATTTGGGGAATTTTGATGGAATTCTGGGAATTATTTCGGGGATTTTGATGGAATTTTGGGAATTATTTGGGGGATTTTGGGGGAATTCTGGGGGAAATTTTGGGGAATTTTTATTTGAGGGATTTGGGGGGGAATTCTGGGAATTATTTGGGGGATTTTGGAGGATTTTAGGAGGATTTTTGGGAACTATTTTGGGGGAGTTGTGGGGGATTTTGATGGAATTTTGGGGAATTATTTGGGGGATTTTGGGGAATTTTGGGGAGATTTGGGGGAATTACTTGGGGAATTCTGGGGGATTTTGGGGATTATTTGGGGGATTTTGGGGGAAATTTTGGGGAATTCTGGGAAATATTTGCAGGATTTGGGGGAAATTTTGGGAATTCTGGGAATTGTTTGGGGAATTTGGGAGAATTTTGATGGAATTTTGGGGATTATTTGGGGAATTATTTGGGGAAATTGGGGATTATTTGGAGTCTTTTGGGAATTATTTTGGGCATTTTGATGGATTTTGGGGGATTTTAGGGGGAATTTTGGGAATTATTTTGGGGATTATTTGGGGATTTTGATGGAATTCTGGGAATTATTTGGGGGATTTTGGGAATTTTGATGGAATTTTGGGGATTATTTGGGGGATATTGCTGGAAATTTGGGAATTATTTTGGGGATTTGGGGGAATTGTGGGGGATTTGGGGGGATTTTGATGGAATTTGGGAATTATTTGGGGAATTTTGGGAATCTTGGGGAATTCTGGGAATTTTTTGGGGAATTTGAGGATTTTGATGGAAATTGGGGATTATTTGGGGGATTTTGGGGAATTATTTGGGGAATTATTTCAGGAATTTTGGGAATTGTTTTGCTGTGAGTGCCCAAATCCGCGGGGATTGGGGCATTTGGGGGAATTTTGGGAATTATTTTGGGAAGTTTGATGGAATTCTGGGAATTGTTTGGGGGATTTTTCTGGGATTTTGGGGATTATTTGGGGAATTATTTGGGGAATTTGGGGGATTTTGGAGGAATTTTGGGGAATTCTTTTGAGGGGAATTCTGGGAATTATTTGGGGATTTTGGGGGGAATTTTGGGGAATTCTGGGAATTGTTTGGGGGGAATTTTGATGGAATTTTGGGGATTATTTGGGGAATTTTGATGGAATTTGGGGAATTATTTGGGGAATTTTGGGGGGAATTCTGGGAATTATTTCAAAAATTCTGGGGAATTATTTTGAGAGGAATTCTGGGAATTGTGTGGGGAATTATTTGGGGGAATTTTGGGGGGAATTTGGAGAATTATTCTGGGGATTTTGGGGGGAATTTTGGGAATTATTTGGGGCATTTTTGGAATCATTTTGGGAATTTTGGGAGGCGTGAGGCGGCTCCAGGATTTGTCGGGATCGTGGGGAAATTCTGAGGAATGGGGAAATGGGAATTCCGGGAATTCTGGGAGTTCCGGGAATTCCGGGAATGGGAGATTGGGAATTCTGGGAATTCTGGGAATTCTGGGAATGGGAGATTGGGAATTCTGGGAATGGGGAAATTCCAAGGCAAAGCTCTGGGGCTCATCCTGGGGAAAATGGGATCAGCCCAGGCCTGGGGGAGCAGCTCTGGACAGGGAATTCCCGCCAGAATTCCAGGATTTTCCCTTTGGAATTCCAAGATTTCCCCTGGAGAATTCTGGGATTTTCCCTGCCAGAATTCCAGCACTTTCCTCTTGGAATTCCGACATTTTCCCAGCAAAATTCCAACATTTTCCCTGGAGAATTCAAGGATTTTCCTGCCAGAATTCCGGGATTTTCCCTTTGGAATTCTCAAGGTTTTCCCACTGGAATTCCAGGATTTTTCCCTGGAGAATTCTGGGATTTTCTCGCCAGAATTTCAGAGCTTCCCTGCCAGAATTCCAAGATTTTCTCCTGGAATTCTGGGATTTTCCTCTTGGAATTCCAAGATTTTCCCAGCAAAATTCTGGGACTTTGGCTGGAGAATTCCAAGATTTTCCCCCCAGAATTCCAGGATTATCTCTGCAGAATCCTAAGATTTTCCTGCAAGAACCCCAGGATTTTCCTCTTGGAATTCCAACATTTTCCCTGCCCAAATTCCAGGATTTTCCCACCAGAATTCCAAGATTTTCCCTCAAGACTTCCAGGATTTTCCCTGTAGAGTTTGGGATTTTCCCTGCAGAATCCCAAGATTTTCCCTTAACAATTCCAAGATTTTCCTGCCAGAATTCCAGGATTTCCCATTTAGAATTCCAGCATTTTCCCACCTGAATTCCTGGGTTCTCCCTCCAGAATTTGAGGATTTTCCCATCAGAATCCCAAGATTTTTCCCCTTGGAATTCCAGGGTTTTCTGCTGCAATTCTTGGGATTTCCCTGCTGGAATTTTGGGATTTCTCATGGAATTCTGGGATTTTCCTGCTGGAATTTTGGGATTTTCCTGCTGTAATTCCAGCATTTTCCCCTGGAGTTCCTGCTGGAATTTCGATATTTTCCTGCTCGGATTTTGGGATTTTCCTACTGGAATTCCAGGATTTCCTGCTGCAGTCCCAGGATTTCCCCTGCAATTCCAGCATTTTCCCCTGGAGTTCCTGCTGGAATTTTGGAATTTTCCTGCTGGGATTCTGGGATTTCCCTGTTGGAATTATGGGGATTTCCCTGCTGGGATTCTGGGAATTCCTGCAGGAATTTTGGGATTTCGTGTGGAATTCCGGCATTTTCCTGTTCCTGCTGGGATTCTGGGATTTCCCTGCTGGGATTTTCGGGATTTTCCTGCTGCAATTCCAGGATTTCCCATGGAATTCTGGCATTTTCCCCGTTCCTGCTGGAACTTTGGGATTTTCCTGCTGGGATTTTGAAATTTTCCTGTTGGAATTCTGGGATTTTCCTGCTGGGATTTTGGGGATTTCCCTGCTGAAATTTTGGGGATTTTCCTGCTGGGATTCCGGGATTTTCCTGCTGGAATTCCAGCATTTTGCCCTGGAGTTCCTGCTGGAATTTTGGGGATTTTCCTGCTGGAATCCTGGGATTTTTCCTGCTGGAATTTTGGGGATTTCCCAGCTGGGTTTTTGGGATTTTCCCAGCTGGAATTCTGGCATTTCCCATCCATTGATTCCCAGCATTTCCCCGTTCATTCTTTGCCAGCATTTGGGGCCCTGGATCCGCTCCCCGCGCCCCCAGGAGCGGCTGCGAGCGCTCGGAGTCAGCGAGGCCCTGCTGGGAACCTTCCTGGGACAGCTGCGCGTGACCGTGAGTCACCAAAGGGGAAATAAAATAAAATAAAATAAAATAAAATAAAATAAAATAAAATAAAATAAAATATCAAATAAAATATAAAATAAAATAAAATCAATATAAATGAGAATAAACTCAGAATTCCTGGGACAGCTGCGCCTCACTGTGAGTCACAGAACGGGGAAATAAAATAAAATATCAAATAAAATATAAAATATAAAATAAAATATAATAAAATATCAAATAAAATATCAAATAAAATAAAATATAAAATAAATATAAATGAGAATAAAATCAGAATTTCTGCGACAGCTGCGCATCACCGTGAGTCACCAAAGGGGAAATAATAAAATAAAATATAAAATATAAAATACAAAATATAAAATATAAAATATAAAATATAAAATATAAAATATAAAATATAAAATATAAAATATGAAATAAAATAAAATAAAATAAAATAAAATAAATATAAATGAGAATAAACTCAGAATTCCTGGGACAGCTGCGCGTCACCGTGAGTCACAGAACGGGGAAATAATAAAATAAAATAAAATAAAATAAAATAAAATATCAAATAAAATATAAAATAAAATAAAATAAAATAAAATAAAATAAATAATATAAGTAATATAAAATAAATAAATAAATGAGAATAAAATCAGAATTCCTGGGACAGCTCCGCGTCACCGTGAGTCACACAATGGGGAAATAATAAAATAAAATAAAATAAAATAAAATAAAATAAAATAAAATAAAATAAAATATAAAATAAAATAAAATATAAAATAAAATAAAATAAAATATATAAATGAGAATAAACTCAGAATTCCTGGGACAGCTGCGCCTCACCGTGAGTCACACAATGGGGAAATAAAATAAAATAAAATATAAAATATCAAATAAAATATCAAATAAAATATCAAATAAAATAAAATAAAATAAAATAAATATAAATGAGAATAAACTCAGAATTCCTGGGACAGCTCCGCGTCACCGTGAGTCACACAATGGGGAAATAAAATAAAATAGAAAATAAAATATAAAATATAAAATATAAAATATAAAATATAAAATATAAAATATAAAATAAAATAAAATAAAATATATAAATGAGAATAAACTCAGAATTCCTGGGACAGCTGCGCCTCACCGTGAGTCACAGAACGGGGAAATAAAATAAAATAAAATATAATACAATAAAATAAAATAAAATAATAAAATAAAAAAAAAAAAAGAGAATAAAATCAGAATTCCTGAGGCAGCTGCGCCTCACCGTGAGTCACAGAACGGGGAGGGAAAATTAAATAAAATATAAAATATAAAATATAAAATATAAAATATAAAATATAAAATATAAAATATAAAATATAAAATAAAATAAAATAAAATAAAATATATAAATGAGAATAAACTCAGAATTCCTGGGACAGCTCCACGTCACCGTGAGTCACCAAAGGGGAGGGGAAATCAAATAAAATATAAAATAAAAAATAAAATAAAATAAAATAAAATATACAGTGAAAAAAATAATATCTATTAAATAAGGAAAGAAATAAATGAGAATAAAGTCAGAATTCCTGCGGCAGCTGCGCATCACCGTGAGTCACACAATGGGAAATAAAATAAAATAAAATAAAATAAAATAAAATATAAAATAAAATATAAAATAAAATAAAATATAAAATAAAATAAAATAAAATATATAAATGAGAATAAAATCAGAATTCCTGGGACAGCTGCGCCTCACCGTGAGTCACCAAAGGGGAAATAATAACATAAAAAATAAAATAAAATAAAATAAAATACAATAAAATAAAATAAAATAAAATAAAATATAAAATAAATATAAATGAGAATAAACTCAGAATTCCTGGGACAGCTCCGCCTCACCGTGAGTCACACAATGGGGAGGGGAAATAAAATAAAATATAAATAAAATAAAATATAATATAAAATAAAATAAAATAAAATAAAATATAAAATAAAATACATAAATGAGAATAAAATCAGAATTCCTGGGACAGCTGCGCCTCACCGTGAGTCACCAAATGGGGAAAGAAAATAGAAAATAAAATAAAATAAAATAAAATACATAATATAAAATATAAAATAAAATATCAAATATAAAATATAAAATAAAATAAAATAAAATAAAATAAAATAAAATAAATATAAATGAGAATAAACTCAGAATTCCTGGGACAGCTGCGCCTCACCGTGAGTCACAAAATGGGAAAATACAATAAAATACAGACTGAAAATCACACAAAATAACATCAATACATGATAGCAAATCAATAAATAGGGAAATAGATAAAATAAAATAAAATTAAATTAAATTAAATTAAATTAAATTAAATTAAATTAAATTAAAAAATGAGAATAAAATCAGAATTCCTGGGACAGCTGCGCATCAGCGTGAGTCACCAAAGGGGAAATAAAATAAAATAAAATATAATACAATAAAATAAAATAAAATAAATAATATAAAATAAAAAAAAAAAGAGAATAAAATCAGAATTCCTGAGGCAGCTGCGCATCACCGTGAGTCACAGAACGGGGAGGGAAAATTAAATAAAATATAAAATAAAATAAAATAAAATAGAAAATAAAATAGAAAATAAAATAAAATAAAATAAAATAAAATAAAATAAAATAAAATAAAATATATAAATGAGAATAAACTCAGAATTCCTGGGACAGCTCCACGTCACCGTGAGTCACCAAAGGGGAGGGGAAATCAAATAAAATATAAAATAAAAAATAAAATAAAATAAAATAAAATATACAGTGAAAAAAATAATATCTATTAAATAAGGAAAGAAATAAATGAGAATAAAGTCAGAATTCCTGCGGCAGCTGCGCACCACCGTGAGTCACACAATGGGAAATAAAATAAAATAAAATATAATATAAAATAAAATAAAATATAAAATAAAATATCAAATAAAATAAAATATCAAATAAAATATCAAATAAAATAAAATATAAAATAAAATAAAATATAAAATAAATATAAATGAGAATAAAATCAGAATTCCTGGGACAGCTGCGCATCACCGTGAGTCACAGAACGGGGAAAATTAAATAAAATAAAATATAAAATATAAAATATAAAATAAAATAAAGTAAAATATAAAATAAAATAAAATAAATATAAATGAGAATAAAATCAGAATTCCTGGGGCAGCTCCGCGTCACCGTGAGGCACACAATGGAAAATTAAATAAAATATAAAATAAAATAAAATAAAATATCAAATAAAATATAAAATAAATAATATAAAATAAATAATATAAAATAAGTAATATAAAATAAATAAATAAATGAGAATAAAATCAGAATTCCTGGGACAGCTGCACATCACCGTGAGTCACAGAACGGGGAAATAAAATAAAATCAAATAAAATAAAAAATAAAATTAAATTAAAATAAAATAAAATAAAATATAAAATAAACTAAAATAAAATATAAAATAAAATAAAATAAAATAAAATATAAAGTGAAAAAAATACATAATATAAAAAAAATAATATCTATTAAATAAGGAAAGAAATAAATGAGAATAAACTCAGAATTCCTGCGGCAGCTGCGCGTCACCGTGAGTCACAGAACGGGGAGGGAAAATTAAATAAAATATAAAATATAAAATAAAATAAAATAAAATAAAATAAAATAAAATAAAATAAAATAAAATAAAATAAAATAAAATAAATATAAATGAGAATAAAATCAGAATTCCTGGGACAGCTCCGCGTCACCGTGAGTCACACAATGGGGAAATAATAAAATAAAATAAAATAAAATAAAATAAAATAAAATAAAATAAAAATATCTAATCAATAAATAAATCCATGAGAATAAACTCAGAATTCCTGGGACAGCTGCGCCTCAGCGTGAGTCACAGAACGGGGAAATAAAATAAAATAAAATAAAATAAAATATAATGAGAATAAAATAAAATAAATATAAATGAGAATAAAATCAGAATTCCTGGGACAGCTCCGCGTCACCGTGAGTCACAGAACAGGAAAATAAAATAAAATATAATACAATAAAATATAAAATACAATATAAAATAAAATATAAAATAAAATAAAATAAAATATAAAATATAAAATAAAATAAAATAAAATAATATAAAATAAATAAAATATATAAATGAGAATAAACTCAGAATTCCTGGGACAGCTCCGCGTCACCGTGGGTCACCAAAGGGGAGGGAAAATCAAATAAAATATAAAATAAAATATCAAATAAAATATCAAATAAAATAAAATATAAAATAAATATAAATGAGAATAAAATCAGAATTCCTGGGACAGCTGCGCATCACCGTGAGTCACCAAATACACACAGAAAATCACACAAAATAACATAAAATACCAGAAAATACCAGAAAATAACATAAAATAACATAAAATAACATAAAATAACATAATTTCATTATAGCCAATAAATAAATGGGAGTAAAATCAGAATTCCTGGGACAGCTGCGCATCACCGTGAGTCACAGAACGGGGAAATAATAAAATAAAATAAAATAAAATAAAATAAAATAAAATAAAATAAAATAAAATAAAATAAAATATAAAATAATATAAAATAAATAATTCCCATCATCCCCATTATTCCCATCATTCCCGTTTTTCCCATTATCCCCATCATTCCCACCATTCCCATCATTCCCATCATTCCCATCATTCCCATCATTCCCATTATTTCCCATCATTCCCGTCATTCCCATCATTCCCGTCATTCCCATCATTCCCATCCTTCCCATTTTTCCCATCATTCCCATCATCCCCATCATTCCCATCTTTCCCATCATTCCCATCATTCCCATCATTCCCATCATTCCCATTATTTCCCATCATTCCCGTCATTCCCATCATTCCCATCATTCCCATTTTTCCCACTATCCCTATCATCCCCATCATTCCCGTTTTCCCATCATTCCCATCATTCCCATCATTCCCATCATTCCCGTTTTTTCCCCGCAGTCCTTGGCCCCGTTCCCAGCCCTGGTTCCCGTCCTGGCCCTGCTGGTCCCGCGCTGCTCCGATGGAATTCCCGGGGTTTATTCCCATTTTTTCCCTGCAGTCCCTGGCTCCGTTCCCAGCCCTGGTTCCCGTCCTGGCCCTGCTGGTCCCGCGCTGCTCCGATGGAATTCCCGGGGTTTTATTCCCGTTTTCTCCCCCTGCAGTCCCTGGCTCCGTTCCCAGCCCTGGTTCCCATCCTGGCCCTGCTGGTCCCGCGCTGCTCCGATGGAATTCCCGGGGTTTTATTCCCGTTGTTTTCCCTGCAGTCCCTGGCTCCATTCCCAGCCCTGGTTCCGGTGCTGGCCCTGCTGGTCCCGCGCTGCTCCGATGGAATTCCCGGGGTTCATTCCCGTTTTTCCTGCAGTCCCTGGCTCCGTTCCCAGCCCTGGTTCCCCTCCTGGCCCTGCTGGTCCCGCGCTGCTCCGATGGAATTCCCGGGGTTCATTCCCGTTTTTTCCCTGCAGTCCCTGGCTCCGTTCCCAGCCCTGGTTCCCATCCTGGCCCTGCTGGTCCCGCGCTGCTCCGATGGAATTCCCGGCATTCGCCGCCTCGCCCTGGATTCCGTGCGGGCCCTGCTGCGCATCCAGCTCTGCTACCAAGGTGGGGCCCGGCCACAATGGGAGCCATTCCCAGAATTCCCAAAGGGAAACATTCCCGAAATTCCCAACGGGAACAATTCCCAACGGGAACAATTCCCGAAATTCCCAAAGGGAGCAATTCCCAACGGGAGCCATTCCCGACATTCCCAAAGGGAACGATTCCCAACATGCCCAAAGGGAACAATTCCCAAAATTCCCAAAGGGAACAATTCCCAAAGGGAGCAAATCCTGACATTCCCAAAGGGAAAAAATCCCAAAATTCCCAATGGGAGCAATTCCCAACGTTCCCAAAGGGAACAATTCCCAAAATTCCCAAAGGAACAATTCCCAACGGGAACAATTCCCGAAATTCCCAAAGGGAGCAATTCCCAACATTCCCAAAGGGAACAATTCCCAAATTCCCAAAATTCCCAAAGGAAACAATTCCCAAATGAAAAAATTTCCGAAATTCCCAAATGAAAAAATTCCTAAAAGAAAAAATTCCCAAAAGAAAAAATTCCCAAAATTCCTAAAAGAAAAAATTCCCAGAAGAAAAAAATTCCCAAAAGAAAAATTCCCAAAATTCCCAAATGGAAAAATTCCCAAAAGAAAAAACTTCCTAAAATTCCCAAATGGAAAAATTCCCAAAATTCCTAAAACAAAGAATTCCAAAAATTCCCAAAACAAAGAAATTCCCAAAATAAAGAATTCCCAAAATTCCCAAAAGAAAAAAATTCCCAAAGGAAAAAATTCCCAAAATTCCCAAATGAAAAAATTCCCAAATGAAAAATTCCAAAAATTCCCAAAATTCCCAAAAGAAAAAAATTCCCAAAGGAAAAAATTCCCAAAATTCCCAAATGAAAAAATTCCCAAATGAAAAATTCCAAAAATTCCCAAAATTCCCAGAAGAAAAAATTCCCAACCCAACCAATTCCCGGTTTTTCCGGCTCTCCCTGCCCTCCCCAGCTCTGCTTTTAGGAATTTGGGGCTTTTTGGGATTGGAATTCCTGAAGTTCTGGGCTTCCCATCCAATCCCAGATTTTTCCACAGAATTCCCAAATTTTTGGGGGTCCCATCCCATCCAAACCCAGATTTTCCATGGAATTCCCGGAGGTTTTGGGATTTTTGGAGTTCTCGGGGTTGTCCAGCAGGGGGCGCTGCTGGGACAGAATTCCAGGGAATTTCATGGAATTTTTGGGAATTTCATGGAAGTTTTGGGGTTCAATCCCATCCAGTTCCGGCTTTTTTTTGGAATTCTGGGAATTTTCGGGGTTCAAACCCAAATTCCAACATTTCCATGGAATTCCCAGAGTTTTTGAGTTTCCATCCCATCCAATTCCGGCTTTTTCCAAGGAATTCCTGGAGTTTTTTGGGTTCAATCCCAAGGGAGAAATTCCATGGAATTCCCAAAGATTTTTGGGGCTGGATCCATTCAAATTCCGAATTTTCCATGGAATTCTGGGAGATTTGGGGGGGTTTGACTTTTTGGGATTGGTTCTCTGGAGGTTTCTGGGATTTGGGGGATTTTTGGGAATTTTCTTTGGGATTTTTGGGAGCGTGGAGTTCTGGGCTTGTCCAGGAGAGGCAATTCCATGGAATTCTGGGAATTTTTGGGGTTCAATCCCAAATTCCAACATTTCCATGGAATTCCAGGAGGTTTTGAGTTTCCATCCCATCCAATTCCAGATTTTTCCAAGGAATTCCCAAAGCTTTTGGGTTCAGTCCCAAAGATGGAATTTCCATGGAATTTCGGGGGTCCCATCTCATTCAATTCCAGCTTTTCCATAGAATTCTTGGAAGTTGGGGATTTTTTGGGAATGGTTTTTCCCAAGGTTTTTGGGATTTTTGGAGTTCTTGGGGTTTTCCAGCAGGGGGCGCTGCTGAGAAGGAATTCCATGGAATTCTGGGAATTTTTGGGGTTCAATCCCATCCAATTCCGGCTTTTTCCATGGAATTCCCAAAGTTTCTGGGTTCAGTTTCTATTCAGGAATTCCATGGAATTTTTGGGCTTCAATCGCCCCAAATTCCAATTTTTGTTCCCAAGGAATCCCCAAAGTTTTTTTCGCTTCAATCCCAAAGAGGAAATTCCATGGAATTTTGGGAATTTTTGCACTTCAACCCCATCCAATTCTGACTTTTCCATGGAATTCCAGGATTTCTTTGGGGGGTTTTTGGGAAGGCTCTTCCCGAGGTTTTTTGGGATTTTTGGGAGCGTGGAGATCTCAGGGCTGTCCTGGAGTGGGAATTCCATGGAATTCCAGGAGTTCTGGGCTTCCATCCCATCCAATCCCAGATTTTTCCACGGAATTCCCAAATTTTGGGGGTCCCATCCCATCCAATCCCAGATTTTCCATGGAATTCCAGGAGGTTTTTGGGATTTTTGGGATTTTTGGGATTGGGCAGTTCCCGCTTTGTCCAGCAGGGGGCGCCGCTTCCCTTTGGAATTTTGGGAAGCGCCTCTTGGACAGGGAATTCCAGGGAATTCCAGGAATTTTTGGGATCGATCCCATCCAATTCCAACTTTTCTAAACTTTCCAAGAGGGAATTAAAGGGAATTCCATGGAATTCCAGGAATGTTTGGGGTTCAAATGAAGAAAAAGCCAAAATTCCCGATTTATTTTCTGGGATAACGACAGCTTTGGATGCGTTTCCCAACTTCCAAGGGTTTTTCCAAGCCTGGAATTCCAGGATTTTCTCCTTTCCCAAACAATTCTGGGATTTTCGGGGCCTTCCCCTTCCTTTTGGGGCCCAAAACTCCCAAAAAATCCCCAAAAAATCCCCCAAAAAATCTGGAAAAATCCCAAAAAAATCCACAAAAAATCCCAAATTCCCCCTGGAATTCCAAGGTCTTTTGGGGCCCAAAAATCTGGAAAAATCCCCCAAAAAATCCCCGGAAAAATCCCCCAAAAAATCTGGAAAATCCCAAATTCCAAGGTCCTGGAATTCCAAGGTCTTTTGGGGCCCGAAAATCCAGAAAAATCCCTGGAAAAATCCCCCCAAAAAAATCCCCCAAGAATTCGGAAAAATCCCAAAAAAATCCCAAAAAAATCCCAAATTCCAAGGTCTTTTGAGGCCCAAAAATCCCCAAAAAATCCCCGAAAAATCTGGAAAAATCCCCCAAAAAATCTAAAGAAAATCCCAAACTCCAAGGCCCTGGAATTCCAAGGTCTTTTGGAGCCAAAAATCCAAAAAAATCCTCAAAAAATCCCAAATTCCCCCTTGGAATTCCAAGGTCTTTTGGGGCCCAAAAATCCCCCATAAAATCCGGAAAAATCCCCAAAAAAATCCCTGAAAATTCCTCCTGGAATTCCAAGGTCTCGGGAGCTTTTCCAAGCCCAGAATTCTGGGATTTTTGGGTGGAAATTTTGGGAATTCTCATTTTCCACCCAGGATTTTTCTCCTTTTCCCGAATTTTTGGGATTTTTTGGGTTGGACTTTTGGGAATTTTGGGAATTCTCGTTCTCCACCCAGGATTTTTGGCCTTTTCCCAAATTTTTGGGTGGGAATTTTGGGAATTCTCATTTTCCATCCAGGATTTTCTCCTTTTCCTGAATTTTGGGGATTTTTTGGGTGGGAATTTTGGCATCGGAATTTTGGGAATTCTCATTTTCCATCTGGGATTTTTGGGATTTTTGGGTGGAATTTTGGGAATTTTCATTTTCCATCCAGGATTTTTCTCCTTTTCCCGAATTTTTTTGGGAATTCTTGGGTGGGAATTTTGGGGTGGGAATTTTGGGAATTCTCGTTCTCCACCCTGGATTTTTCTCCTTTTCCCAAACTTTTGGGGATTTTTGGGTGGGAATTTTGGGAATTCCCGTTTTCCCCCAGGGTTTTTGGGGATTTTTGGCTGGGAATTTTGGGAATTCTCATTTTCCATCTGGGATTTTTGGGAATTTGGGGTGGGAATTTTGAGCATTCCCGTTTCCCCCAGGGTTTTTGGGGATTTTGGGGTGGGAATTTTGGGAATTTTGGGAATTCTCGTTCTCCATCCGGGATTTTTGGGATTTTTTGGGAGGGAATTTTAGGAATTCCCGTTTTCCATCCGGGATTTTTGGGTGGGAATTTTGGGCATTCCCGTTTCCCCAGGGTTTTTGGGTGGGAATTTTGGGAATTTTGGGTGGGAATTTTGGGAATTCTCATTTTCCACCCAGGATTTTTCTCCTTTTCCCGAATTTTGGGAATTTTGGGAATTCTCATTTTCCACCCAGGATTTTTGGCCTTTGCCTGAATTTTTGGCTGGGATTTTTGGGTGGGAATTTTGGGGTGGGAATTTTGGGAATTCCCGTTTTCCCCAGGGTTTTTGGGGATTTTGGGGTGGGAATTTTGGGTGGGAATTTTAGGAATTCTCGTTCTCCACCCAGGATTTTGGGGTGGGAATTTTGGGGATTTTGGGTGGGAATTTTGGGAATTCTGGGTGGGAATTTTGGGAATTTTCCCGTTTTTCCCCAGGTTTTTCCCGGGATCACCAGGACGAACTCGTGGAGGGGCTGCAGTGGCTCCAGGAGGGGCTGGAAAATCCCAACCCCAACCCCGACCTCGGCCACAGCTGCACCAGGATCGGGGTGGTGAGAACGGGGAAAATTCGGGAATTTTGGGGAATTTTGGGGGAATTTTGGGGATTTGGGGAATTTTGAGGGAATTTTTTTGAGATTTTGGGGGGATTTTATGGAATTTTTGGGGGAATTTTGAGAGATTTTATGGGGATTTTGGGGAGAATTTTGGGGGAATTTGGGGGACTTTTAGGGGAAGATTTGGGATTTGGGGGAATTTTGGGGAATTTTTTGGGCTTTTTCTGAGATTTTCAGGGGGGTTTGATGGAATTTTTGGGGGAAATTTGGGGATTTTGGGGGGATTTTTTTGGCTTTTTTTGAGATTTTTGGGGGGGGTTTATGGAATTTTTGGGGCAATTTTGGGGGATTTTTGGGGATCTTGGGAGAATTTTGGGGGATTTTTGGGGAGAATTTTGGGGGGAATTTGGGGGAATTTTGGGGGGTTTTTTTTGCCTTTTTTTGAGATTTTTGGGGGGATTTGATGGAATTTTTGGGGGAAGATTTGGAATTTTGCAAGGATTTTTGAGAATTTTTGGGGGGTTTTTAAAAAATTTCTGAGAATTTTTGGGGGAATTTTTGGGAGAATTTTGGGGGGAATTTTGGGGGGAATTTGGGGAATTTTGGGGAATTTTTTTTGCTTTTTTTTGAGATTTCGGGAGGGATTTTATGGAATTTTTGGGGATTTTTGGGGGAAGATTTGGAATTTTGCAGGGATTTTGGGGGAATTTTTTTTCATTTTTAGGAGAATTTTTTGGGGCTTTGTTAAAAATTTCTGAGAATTTTTGCGGAGATTTTGGAGAATTTGGGGGCATTTTACCGAATTCTGGGGGAATTTTTTGGGAATTTATTGAGATTTTGGGGGGCATTTTATGGAAATTTTGGGAGAATTTTGGGAGAATTTATGGGGATTTTTGGGAATTTTTTTTTGCTTTTTTTTGAGATTTTGGGGGGGATTTTGTGGAATTTTTGGGGGAATTTTGGGGGATTTTTGGAGAGAATTTGGGGGAATTTTGGGGGGATTTTTTTGCCTTTTTTTGAGATTTTGGGGGGGATTTGATGGAATTTTTGGGGGAAGATTTGGAATTTTGCAGGGATTTTTGAGAATTTTTGGGGGGTTTTTAAAAAATTTGGGAGAATTTTTGGGGATTTTTGGGGGGAATTTTGGGGGATTTTCGGGGGATTTTGGGGAATTTTTTCTCTTTTTTTGAGAATTTTTTGGGTGATTCAAAAATTTCTGAGAATTTTTGGGGAGATTTCTGAGAATTTTTGGAGATTTTGGGGGGGGTTTGTGGAAATTTTGGGGGATTTTTGGGAGAATTTTGGGACTTTTTTGGGGGATTTTTTTGGGACTTTTTTGGGGGAAGATTTGGAATTTTGCAGGGATTTTTGGGAATTTTTTTGTGATTTTGGGGGGGGATTTTTGGGGGATTGTTTGAGATTTTGGGGGATTTCATAGGGATGTGGGGGGAATTTTTGCGGGAATTTTTTCCAGAATTCCCGATTTTCCCCATTTTTTCCCATTTTTCCCCATTTTCCCCCTGTCCGCAGGTTCTGGGCAGGAGAATCCCCCTGGAATCTTTGGGGGATTTTGGGGGGATTTTTTGGGGATTCGTGGGTTTTTGGGGGGGCTTCATTGGGGATTTTTGGGGGGGATTTTTTTAATTTTTTTTTTTTATTTTTAGGATATTTTTTGAGTTTTCCTTGGGGTTTTTATGGGGATTTTTTGGGAGGATTCAGATGATTTTCAGTGGATCTTTAGAGATTTTTTTCTTTTTTTTTTTCCAATTTCTAGGATTTTTTGGGGGGGTTTATTTGGGGTTTTTTGGATTTTCTTTGCAATTTTCTGGGGGTTTTCATTGGGACATTTGGGGGATTTATGGCATTTTTGGGGGGATGCTTTGAGGTTTCTGGGAGATATTTTGGGGTTTTTTTGGGGGGGATTTTTTTGGGGCATTTTAAGATTTTTTTGTGGATTTTTTAAGGATTTTTTTTTTAATTTCTATGATTTTTGGGGTTTTTTTTTTTTTTTTGGTGGGGATGGGGTTGGGTTTTCTTTGGGATTTTTTGAGGTTTCCATTGGGATGAATGGGATTTATTTGGTTGATTTTTTAACCTTTTTCTTGGCGATTTTTGCGGGAATTTTTTTCGGAATTCCGGATTTTCCCCATTTCTCCCCATTTTTCCCCATTTTCCCCCCTCTCCGCAGGTTCTGGGCAGGAGAATCCCCCTGGAATCTTTGGGGGATTTTTGGGAGAATTTTGGGGGATTTTTGGGACTTTTTTGGGGGATTTTTTTGGGACTTTTTTGGGGGAAGATTTGGAATTTTGCAGGGATTTTTGGGAATTTTTTGTGATTTTGTGGGGGGGGGGAATTTTTGGGGGATTGTTTGAGATTTTGGGGGATTTCATGGGGATTTGGGGGGAATTTTTGCGGGAATTTTTTCCGGAATTCCGGATTTTCCCCATTTTTCCCCATTTTTTCCCCATTTTCCGCCCTCTCCGCAGGTTCTGGGCAGGAGAATCCCCCCGGAGCAGCTGCTGGGGCTGCTCCTGGCCCTGCTGGAATCCTGGGATGATCCCGAGCCCGACTGCGCCCGCGGCGCCGCCGCCATCGGCAACGCCCTCATCCGGGAGAGGGGAGCCATCCTGCAGGACAAGGTCAGGAGGAACAAAAATAATCAACAAAAAGTCCAAAATTAATGAACAAAAACTCACAAATTAATGAACAAAAACTCCAAAATTAATGAACAAAAATTCACAAATTAATGAACAAAATTTCAGTCTCAAAAATTCCCCAAATTCCTCATCCGGGAGAGGGGGGGGATCCTGCAGGACAAGGGCAGGAGGAACAAAATAATGAACAAAAACTCCAAAATTAATGAACAAAAACTCCAAAATTAATGAACAAAAACTCCCAAAATTAATGAACAAAAACTCCAAAATTAATGAACAAAAACTCCAAAATTAATGAACAAAATTTCAGTCTCAAAAATTCCCCAAATTCCTCATCCGGGAGAGGGGAGCCATCCTGCAGGACAAGGTCAGGAGGAACAAAATTAATGAACAAAAACTCCAAAATTAGTGAACAAAAACTCCAAAATTAATGCTCAAAAAATCCCCAAATTAATGAACAAAAACTCCAAAATTAATGCTCAAAAAATCCCCAAATTAATGCCCCAAAATCCCCAAATTAATGCCCAAAAACTCCCAAAATTAATGCCTAAAAATTCCTAAAATTAATGCCCAAAAATGAACAAACACTCCCAAATTAATGCCCAAAACCTCCCAAATTAATGCCCAAATTTCAGTCTCAAAAGTTCCCAACATTCCTGAAAATTGGTCCCAAAACTCCCCAAATTCCTCATCCGGGAGAGGGGGGGAACCTGCAGGACAAGGTCAGGATGGCCAAAAATAATGAACAAAAACTCCAAAATTAATGAACAAAAACTCCAAAATTAATGAACAAAAACTCCAAAATTAATGAACGAAAAGTCCAAAATTAATGAACAAAAACTCCAGAATTAATGAACAAAAAGTCCAAAATTAATGAACAAAAACTCACAAATTAATGAGCAAATACTGCCAAAATTAATGAACAAAAAGTCCCAAAATTAATGGACAAAACCTCCCAAAATTAATGCCCAAAAACTCCCAAAATGAATGCCCAAAGATTCCCAAAATTAATGAACAAAAATTCCCAAAATTAATGCCGAAAAACTCCCAAAATTAATGCCCCCAAATTCCCCAAATTAATGCCCAAAAATTCCCAAAATTAATGGACAAAACGTCCCAAAATTAATGCCCAAAACTCCACAAATTAATGCCCAAAAATTCCCCAAATCAATGCCCAAAACCTTCCAAAATTAATGAACAAAAACTCCCCAAAGTAATGAACAAAACCTCCCAAATTAATGAACAAAAAATCCCAAAATTAATGAACAAAAAGTCCCAAAAGTAATGGACAAAAATTCCCAAAATTAATAAACAAAACCTCCCAAATTAATGCCCAAACACTCCCCAAATTAATGCCCAAAACCTCCCAAATTAATGAACAAAAACTCCCCAAAATTAATAAAAATTTCCAAAATTAATGCCCAAAACTTCCCAAAATTGGTGCCCAAAAATTCCCAAACTTAATGCCCAAAAACTCCAAACATTAATGTCCAAAAACTCCCAAAATTAATGCCCAAAACCTCCCCAAAATTAATGCCCAAAAACTCCAAACTTAATGCCCAAAAATTCCTAAATTAATGCCCGAAACCACCAAACATTAATGCCCAAAAATTCCAAATTAATGAACAAAAACTCCCAAAATTAATGCTGAAAAAATCCCCAAATTAATGAACAAAAACTCACAAATTAATGCCCAAAACCCCTAAAATTAATGCCCAGAAACTCTGAAAATAATACCCAAAAACTCCCAAATTAATGAACAAAAACTCCCCAAATTAATGAACAAAAACTCCGAAATTAATGAACAAAAACTTCCCAAATTAATGTCCCAAAATCCCCAAAGTAATGCCCAAAACCTCTCAAAATTAATGCCCCTAAATTCCCAAAATTAATGCCCAAAAACTCCCAAATTAATGCCCAAAATTTCTGTCTCAAAAATTCCCAACATTCCAAATTGGTCCCAAAATTCCCAAATTCCTCATCCGGGAGAGGGGGGGATCCTGCAGGACAAGGGCAGAAGGAACAAAAATTTTCCCTTTTTCCATCTCCCCATTCCCATTTCCCTCCTTTCCCATTCCCATTCCCATTTCCCCATTCCCCTCTCCCCATTCCCCTCTTTTTCCCCCTTTCCCATTTCATTCCCATCTTTTCCCCCTTTCCCCATCTCCCCATTCCATTTTTCCCCCCTTTCCCCTCTCCCCATTCCCATTTTCCTCCCCTTTCCCATTTCTCCTTTCCCATTTTTCCCTTTTCACTCTCCCCATTCCCATTTTCCCCTTTCCCCTCTCCTCTTTCCCCTCTCCCCATTCCATTTTCCCTCCTTTCCCATCTCCCATTCCCCTCTTTTCTCCCCTTTCCCATCTCCCCATTCCCATTTCCCTCCTTTCCCATTTCATTCCCATCTTGTCCCCCTTCCCTCTCCCCATTCCCATTCCCCCCATTCCCCTCTCCCATTCCCATTTTCCCTCCTTTCCCATCTCCCCATTCCCATTTTCCCATCTCATTCCCATTTTTCCCCCTTTCCCCTTTCCCCATTCCCATTTTCCCCTTTCCCTCTCCCATTCCCATCTTTTCCCTCCTTTCATCTCCCCATTCCCATTTCCCCCCTTTCCCATTTCTCCCTTCTCCCCTCTCCCCATTCCTGTTTTCCCCCCTTTTCTCCCCTCTCCCATTCCCATTTTCCCTCCTTTCCCATCTCCCCATTCCCATTTCCCCCATTTCATCTCCTCATTCCATCTTTTCCCTCCTTTCCATCTCATTCCCATTTCCCCTTCCCCTCTCCCCATTCCATTTTCCCCATTCCCTCTCCCCATTCCCGTTTTCCCTCCTTTCCCATTTTCCTCCATTCCCATTTTCCCCTTTCCCTCTCCCCATCCCTGTTTCCCCCCTTTCCCATCCCATTCCCGTTTTCCTCCTTTCCCATCCCTCATTCCCATTTTCCCCCTTTTCCCATCTCCCCATTCCCATCTCCCCATTCCCATCTCCCCATTCCCCTCTCCCATTCCCCTCTCCCCATTCCCATCTCCCCATTCCCCTCTCCCCATTCCCATCTTTTCCCCTCTCCCCATTCCCATCTCCCCATTCCCCTCTCCCCTTTCCCATCTCCCCATTCCCATCTCCCCATTCCCCTCTCCCCATTCCCATCTCCCCATTCCCATCTCCCCATTCCCATCTCCCCATTCCCATCTCCCCATTCCCATCTCCCCATTCCCCTCTCCCCATTCCCCTCTCCCCATTCCCATCTCCCCATTCCCCTCTCCCCATTCCCATCTTTTCCCCCTCTCCCCATTCCCATCTCCCCATTCCCCTCTCCCCTTTCCCCTCTCCCCATTCCCATTCCCCATTCCCATCTTTTCCCCTCTCCCATCCCCGTTTCCCGCAGGTCCCGGAGCTGCCTGGCGGCGCTGCATGCGCGGTTGCATTTCCTGCAGCAGCAGCAGCAGCAGCAGCAGCAGGCGCAGGAGGCGGCGCGGGCGGAGCTGCAGCTGCAGCGGGCGGCGCAGAGCTCGGTGCTGCTCCTGGCACTGCAGCACCCGCGCAGCGTGGTCGGCTGCCTGCTGGGCAGGGCCCTGCCCTTCGATGGGTACGGGATGGGACCCGATCCCAAATGGGAATGGGCATGGATACGGCCCCCAAACCCAATCCCGATCCCAAACAGGAAATGGGCACGGATAGGGCCCCAAACCCAGCCCCAATCCAATCCTGAGTCCTGCCTGCTGGCAGGGCCCTGCCCTTCGACGGGTACGGACAGGGTACGGGATGGGGACCCCGATCCCAAAGGGGGGGAATGGGCACAGATAGGGCCCCAAATCCAATCCCGATCCCAAACGGGGGGAATGGGCACGGATACGGCCCCAAATCCAGTCCTGAACCCTGCCCCAATCCCAGATCCAGCCCCGATCCCAAACGGGGAATGGGCACGGATACGGCCCCAAACCCAGCCCCAATCCAATCCTGAGTCCTGCCTGCTGGGCAGCGCCCGGCCCTTCAACGGGTATGGGATGGGGTATGGGGGACCCGATCCCAAATGGGGAATGGGCATGGATACGGCCCAGATCCAGTCCCGATCCCAAACGGGGGGGAATGGGCACGGATAGGACCCAGATCCGGCCCTGAACCCTGCCCCAAATCCCAAAATCCAGCCCCAAATCCCAAATCCAGCCCCAAATCCCAAAGGGGGGAGCTGGGCACGGATACGGCCCCAGATCCAGTCCAATTCAATCCTGAGTCCAGGCCCTAATCCAGATCCAGCCCCAAATCCAAATCCAGCCCAATCCAATCCTGAATCCAGCCCCAAATCCCAATCCAGACCCAAATCCTGTCCCAATCCCAAATCCAGACCCAAATCCCAAATCCAGACTAAATCCCAAACACAAACCCAAATCCAGCCCCAATCCCAAACCCAGCCCTGAATCCCAAACCCAGCCCTAAACCTGAAATCCAGCCCCAAATCCAACCCCAATCCCAAATCCAACCCCAATCCCAAATCCAGCCCCAATCCCAAATCCAGCCCCGATCCCAAATGCAGATCTGATCCTGGATCTGGCCCTAAATCCAGTCCTAAATCACAAATATGGACCCGATCCCAAATCCCGACCCAAATCCCAACATTCCAGTCCCAAATCCAGCCCTGATCCCAAACACAGCCCCAAATCCAGCACCAATCCTGAGCCCAGCCCCAAATCCCAAATCCCGACCCAAATCCGATATCCAATCCCAAATACAGACCCAAACCCAAACCCAGCCCTGATCCCAAATCGAATGCCCCAAATCCCAAATCCATCCCCAAAATCCCAAATCCAGCCCCAGTCCCAAATTCCATTTTTATCCTCTTTGCATCCCATTTTTTATCCCAGATATTTCTGGAAATTCTGATTTTTATCCCATTTTTTATCCCAGAAATTCCCTCTTTATCCCAAAAATTCCCATTTTTATCCCAGAAATTCCCATTTTTACCCATTTTATCACATATTTATCCCAGAAATTCCCATTTTTTACCCATTTTTATCCCCAAAATTCCCAGTTTTATCCCATACATTCCTTTTTTATCTCAGAAATTCCCCATTTTTCCCATTTTTATCCCTCTTTTATCCCAGAAATTCCCCTTTATATCCCAGAAATTCCTTATTTTTTACCCCATTTTTATCCCAGAATTTCCCCATTTTTATCCCAGAACTTCCTATTTTTACCCCATTTTTTATCCCATTTTATCCCAGAAATTCCCATTTTTATCCCAGAATTTCTCATTTTTATCCCACTTATATCCCAAGTTTATCCCATTTTTATCTTAGAAATTCCCATTTTTACCCCATTTTTATCCTGTTTTTTATCCCATTTAAATCCCGTTTTTATCCCAGAATTTCCCCATTTTTATCCCATTTTTATCCCATTTTTATCCCATTTTTACCCCAGAAAGTCCCCATTTTTACCCAATTTTTATCCCATTTTTATCCCATTTTTTCCCATTTTTAGTCCCTTTTATATCCCATTTTTATCCCAGAATTTCCCCATTTTTATCCCATTTATTTCCCATTTTTATCTCATTTATATCCCGTTTTTACCCCCTTTATATCCCATTTTTATCCTATTTTTACCCCATTTTATCCCATTTTTTTATCCTATTTTATCCCATTTTTACCCCAGAAAGTCCCATTTTTACCCCATTTTATTCCATTTTTTTATCCCATTTTTACCCCATTTTATCCCATTTTTATCCCATTTTTATCCCATTTTTACCCCATTTTTATCCCATTTTCACCCCATTTTTACCCATTTTATTCCATTTTTAATCCCATTTTTTATCCCATTTTTACCCCATTTTATCCCATTTTTATCCTATTTTTATCCCATTTTTACCCCAGAAAGTCCCAATTTTTACCCATTTTTTATCCCATTTTTATCCCATTTTTTCCCATTTTTACCCCATTTTTATCCCATTTTCAACCCATTTTTACCCCATTTTATTCAATTTTTTATCCCATTTTTATCCCATTTTCACCCCATTTTTACCCCATTTTTACCCCATTTTTTATCCCATTTTTACCCCACTTTTACCCCATTTTATCCCATTTTTATCCTATTTTTATCCCATTTTTACCCCAGAAAGTCCCCATTTTTACCCCCATTTTATTCCATTTTTTATCCCATTTTACCCCATTTTATCCCATTTTTATCCCATTTTTTATCCCATTTTTTCCCATTTTTTATCCCATTTTTACCCCATTTTTACCCAATTTTTATCCCATTTTCACCCCATTTTATTCAATTTTTTATCCCATTTTTTATCCCATTTTTACCCCATTTTATCCCATTTTTATCCTATTTTTATCCCATTTTTACCCCAGAAAGGCCCAATTTTTACCCATTTTTTATCCCATTTTTATCCCATTTTTTCCCATTTTTACCCAATTTTTATCCCATTTTCACCCCATTTTTACCCAATTTTTATCCCATTTTCACTCCATTTTTACCCCATTTTTTACCCCATTTTATCCCATTTTTTATCCCATTTTTACCCCATTTTATCCCTTTTTTTATCCCATTTTTATGCCCATTTTATCCCATTTTTTACCCAGAAAGTCCCCATTTTTATCCCATTTTTTACCCCATTTTTTACCCCATCTTTTACCCCATTTTTACCCCATTTTTACCCCATTTTTTATCCCATTTTTACCCCCATTTTCACCCCACTTTTACCCCATTTTCACCCCATTTTCACCCCAGAAATTCCCAAGATTTCCCATTTTCCCCCCCAGCCCCACGTGCACCATGTGGAGGGCTCTGGGCACGGAGCCTTCGCTGACGTCGCAGATCCTGGAGCTGCTCCTGGAGAGGCTGAGCCGGGAAATTCCCTTCAAGGAGAGCAAATCCTTCCTGCTGGGCAGCGCCGCCGAGCGCGTGGCCACCGCCCTGCCCCTGGCCGTGAGTATCACACACAAAACTGCCCAAAAACTCCACAAAAATCCCCCAAAAACTGCCCAAAAACTGCCCACAAAATTCCCAAGAAATCCCCACAAAACTCCCCAAAAATCCCCCAAAAACTCCACAAAAACTGCCCAAAAAATCCCCACAACATTCCCCACAAAAACTGCCCAAAAACTCCACAAACACTGTGCAAAAACTGCCCAAAAACTCCACAAAAACTGCCCAAAAAATCCCCACAACATTCCCCACAAAAACTGCCCAAAAAACTGCCCAAAATTCCCCCAAAATTCCCCAAAAACTGCCCAAAAACTCCCCAAAAACTGCCCAAAAACTCCCCAAAAACTGCCCAAAAACTCCACAAAAACTCCACAAAAACTGCCCAAAAACTCCACAAAAACTCCCCAAAAACTCCCCAAAAACTCCACAAAAACTCCACAAAAATTCCCCACAAACTCCCCAAAAACTGCCAAAAACTCCACAAAAATCCCCCAAAAACTCCACAAAAATCCCCCAAAAACTCCACAAAAACTGCCCAAAAACTCCACAAAAATCCCCCAAAAACTCCACAAAAACTGCCCAAAAACTCCACAAAAATCCCCCAAAAACTCCACAAAAACTGCCCAAAAACTCCACAAAAACTGCCCAAAAACTCCACAAAAACTCCCCAAAAACTCCCCAAAAATCCCCCAAAACTCCACAAAAACTCCACAAAAACTGCCCACAAAGTTCCCAAGAAATCCCCACGAAACTGCCCAAAAACTCCACAAAAATCCCCCAAAAACTCCACAAAAACTGCCCAAAAACTCCACAAAAATCCCCCAAAAACTCCACAAAAACTGCCCAAAAAACTGCCCAAAAACTCCACAAAAATCCCCCAAAAACTCCACAAAAACTCCCCAAAAATTCCCCGCAAAAACTGCCCAAAAATTCACCACAAAAACTGCCCAAAAACTCCCCAAAAACTGCCCACAAACTCCACAAAAACTGCCCAAAAACTGCCCAAAAACTCCACAAAAACTCCACAAAAACTGCCCACAAACTCCACAAAAACTGCCCAAAAACTCCACAAAAACTGCCCAAAAACTCGCCACAAAACTGCCCAAAAACTCTACAAAAACTCCACAAAAACTGCCCAAAAACTCCCCAAAAACTGCCCAAAAACTCCCCAAAAACTGCCCAAAAACTCCACAAAAACTGCCCAAAAACTCCACAAAAACTGCCCAAAAACTCCACAAAAACTGCCCAAAAACTGCCCAAAAACTCCCAAAAAATTCCCCGCAAAAACTGCCCAAAAAACTGCCCAAAATTCCCCAAAAACTCCCCACAAAATTCCCAAGGAATTCCCAAAAAAATCCCCACAAAATTCCCCAAAAAACTCCCCAAAAACTCCCCAAAAATTCCCCCAAAACCTCCGCACAATTCCCCGAAAATTCCCCAAAAACTCCCCACAAAATTCCCAAGGAATTCCACAAAAACTCCCCAAAAATCCCCCAAAAACTCCTCACCAAATTTCCCCAAAAATTCCACAAAAACTCCCCACAAACTCCCCAAAAACTCCCCACAAAATTCCCAGGGAATTCCCCCAAAACTCCCCACAAAATTCCCCAAAAACTCCCCAGAAATTCCCCAAAAATAAAAAAATTTCAGCAGCAAATTCCAAAACAATCCCCAAAAATTCCCAAGGAATTCCCCAAAAAATCCCCACAAAATTCACAGAGAATTCCCCAAAAATTCCCAAGGAATTCCCAAAAAACTCCCCACAAAACTCCCCAAAAATTCCCCAAAAACTCCCCAAAAATTCCCAGGGAATTCCCAAAAAACTCCCCACAAAACTCCCCAAAAATTCCCCAAAAACTCCCCAAAAATTCCCAGGGAATTCCCCCAAAATCTCCCAACAAATTCTCCCAAAATTCCACCAAAATCTCCCCACAAAATTCCCCAGAAATTCCCCCCAAAAACTCCCCAAAATTCCCCACCAAATTCCCCAAAAATTCCCCCAAAACCTCCGCACAATTCCCCGAAAATTCCCCAAAAACTCCCCACAAAATTCCCAAGGAATTCCCCAAAAACTCCCCAAAAATTCCACCAAAAACTCCCCACAAAATTCCCTAAAATGTCCCCCCAAAAACTCCCCAAAAATTCCAAGGGAATTCCCACAAAAACTCCCCACAAAATTCCACAAAAATTCCCCAAAAACTCCTCACAAAATTCCCAGGGAATTCCCCCAAAACTCCCCACAAAACTCCCCAAAATTTCCCCAAGGAATTCCCCAAAAACTCCCAACAAAATTCCCAGGGAATTCCCCAAAAACTCCCCACGAAATTCCCACAAAATTCCCAAGGAATTCCCCCAAAAATTCCCAAAAAATTCTGCACAAAATTCCCAAGGAATTCCCCCCAAAACTCCCCACAAAATTCCCCAAAAATTCCCCAAAAACTCTCCACAAAATTCCCTAGAAATTCCCCCCAAAACTCTGCACAAAACTCCCAGGGAATTCAGAAAAAACTCCCCACAAAATTCCCCCAAAAAATCCCCACAAAATTCCAAAGAAATTCCCCCAAAATTCCCCACAAAATTCCCAGGGAATTTCCCAAAAACTCCCCACAAAATTCTCAAAACTTCCCAAAAAACTCCCCACAAAATTCCCCAAAACTCCCCACAAAATTCCCAAGGAATTCCCCCAAAACTCCCCACAAAACTCCCAGGGAATTCACCAAAAAACTCCCCACAAAATTCCAAAGAACTCCCCCAAAAACTCCCCACAAAATTCCCAAAAATTCCCCAAAAAATCCCCACAAAATGCCAAAAAAATCCCAAGAAATTCCCCCCAAAACTCCCTGCAAAATTCCCAAGAAATTCCCCAAAAACTCCCCAAGAATTCCCCCCAAAATAAAAAAATTTCACCAGCAAATTCCAAAACAATCCCCAAAAATTCCCAAGGAATTCCCCAAAAAATCCCCACAAAATTCACAGAGAATTCCCCAAAAATTCCCAAGGAATTCCCCAAAAACTCCCCACAAAACTCCCCAAAAATTCCCCAAAAACTCCCCAAAAATTCCCAGGGAATTCCCCCAAAATCTCCCAACAAATTCTCCCAAAATTCCACCAAAAACTCCCCACAAAATTCCCAAGGAATTCCCCCAAAATCTCCCCACAAAATTCCCCAGAAATTCCCCCCAAAATTCCCCAAAAACTCCCCACAAAACTCCCCACAAAATTCCCCAAAAATTCCCCAAAATCTCCCCACAAAATTCCCCAGAAATTCCCCCAAAACTCCCCACAAAATTCCCAAGGAATTTCCCAAGCAATTCCCCAAAAACTCCGCACAGAATTCCCCAAAAATTCCCCAAAAACTCGCCCAAAAACTCCCCACAAAATTCCCAGGGAATTCCCCCAAAATCTCCCCACAAATTCTCCCAAAATTCCACCAAAAACTCCCAAAAATTCCCACAAAACTCCCAGGGATTTCCCCCAAAAACTCCCCACAAAACTCCCCCAAAAATTCCCCAAAAACTCACCACAAAATTCCCAAGGAATTCCCCCAAAACTCCCCACAAAATTCCCCAAAATGTCCCCCCAAAAACTCCCCAAAAATTCCCAAGGAATTCCCCAAAAACTCCGCACAAAATTCCCCAAAAACTCCCCAAAAATTCCCCAAAAACTCCCTAAAAATGCCCCAAAAACTCATCACCAAATTCCCCAAAAACTCCCCACAAAATTCACAAGGAATTTCCCAAAAACTCCCCACAAAATTCCCAGAGAATTCCCCCAAAAATCCCCCCAAAACTCCCCACAAAATTCCCAGGGAATTCATAAAAAAATTCCCAAGGAATTTTTAAAAATCCTCAAAAATTGCCAAGGAATTCCCCTCAAAATTGCCTAAAAATTTCCTCAAAACTTTTCCAAAAAATTCTTTAAAAAATCCCCCAAAATATCCCCCAAAAAAATTCCCAAGGAATTCCTCAAGAAGTTCCCCCAAAAAATTTGCAAGGAATGCTCCAAAAAAATCCCAAAAAATTCCTCAAAAATTTCCAATGAATTCCCAATGAAATTCCAAAGAAATTTCCCCCCAAAAAATCCCCAAAAATTCCCAAGGAATTCCCCAAAAAATTCCCCAGAAATTCCCAAAAAATCGCCAAAAATTCTACCCAAAATTGGCATGGAATTCTCACAAAATTCCCCCCAAAATTCCCAAGGAATTCCCAAAAAATTCCCCAAAAAATTCCCCCAAAAATTCCCCCAAAATTTCCAATCAATTCCCAAAAAAAATTCCCCAGGAATTCTCCAAAAAAATTCCCAAGGAATTCCCAAAAAATTCACTTTGGAACCCTCGGATCCGAAATCTTCCCGAGTGGAAAAATCTTCCCCAGGTGGGAAAATCCCTCCAGGCTTCCTTAACTTATCCCAAATAATTCCAGCTTTGGAATCCCTCAGGAATCAGGGAGCAATTCCCAGGGAATATCAGGGAATCATTCCCGGAAATATCAGGGAGCAATTCCCAGAAATCAGGGAATCATTCCTGGAAATATCAGGGAATCATTCCCAAAAATCAGGGAATCATTCCCAGGGAATATCAGGGAGCAATTCCCAGAAATCAGGGAATCATTCCCAGGAAATATCAGGGAATCATTCCCAAAAATCAGGGAATCATTCCCAGAAATCAGGGAACAATTCCCAGGAAATATCAGGGAATCATTCCCGGAAATCAGGGAATCATTCCCGGAAATCAGGGAATCATTCCCAGGGAATATCAGGGAATCATTCCCAGAAATCAGGGAATCATTCCCAGAAATCAGGGAATCATTCCAAGGAAATATCAGGGACCAATCCTAAACAAACTGCTCAGATCCACTGGGGAAAACCCCAAATCCGTGGAAATTCCAACAGAAAAAAAACCCCAAAATCCATGGGAATTCCAGCAGGAAAAGCCCCAAAATCCATGGGAATTCCAGCAGGAAAAGCCCCAAAATCCATGGGAGAAACCCCAAATCCGTGGGAATTCCAGCAGGAAAAGCCCCAAATCTGTTGGAATTCCATTACTAAAATCCCAAATCCATGGGAGAAACCCCAAATCCATGGGGATTCCCTCAGGAAAAACCCCAAATCTGTGGGAGAAACCCCAAAATCCATGGGAATTCCAGCAGGAAAAGCCCCAAATCCATTGGAATTTTCAGCAGAAAAAAACCCCAAATCCATGGGAATTTTGTTGGGAAAAAACTGAAATCCATGGGAGAAACCCCCAAATCCATAGGAATTCCAACAGGAAAACCCCAAATCCGGGGAGGAAACCCCAAATCCATGGGAATTCCAACAGGAAAACCCCAAATCCGGGGAAGAAACCCCAAATCCGGGGAAGAAACCCCAAATCCATGGGAATTCCAGCAGGAAAAACCCCAAATCTGTGGGAGAAACCCCAAATCCGGGGAAGAAATCCCCAAATGCATGGGAGAAACCCCCAAATCCATGGGAATTCCAGCAGGAAAAACCCCAAATCCATGGGAGAAAACCCTAAATCCATGGGAGAAAATCCCAAATCCATGGGGATTCCATCAGGAAAAGCCCCAAATCCACGGGAATTCCATCCCAAACAACCCCAAATCGATGGGAAAAACCCCGAATCTGTGGGAGAAACCCCAAATCCATGGGAATTACATCAGCAAAAGCCCCAAATCCACGGGAATTCCAGCAGGAAAAACCCCAAACCCATGGGAATTCCATTACTAAAACCCCAAATCCATGGGAGAAACCCCCAAATCCATGGGAGAAAACCCCAAATCCATGGAAATTATATCAGGAAAAACCCCAAATCCGTGGGACCAAATCCCAAATCCGTGGGAATTCCATCCCAAACAACCCCAAATGCCCCAGAAATGCAGCAGAAAAAAAAAAAAACCCCAAGCCCTCGGCAATTCCACCAGAAAATCCCCGGCCCCTGGGGTCTCCATCAGGGGTTAACCCGGGCGGGCAGGGAGGGGTTAATTAAGGGCCAATCAATCCCGGGCCATTCATTCAATTCCAGCCCATTCCATCCCGGGCCATTCATTCCATCCCAGCCCATTCCATCCCATTCAATCCGGGGCCATTCAATCCCGGGCCATTCATTCAATCCCGGGCCATTCATTCAATCCTGGCCATTCATTCAGTCCTGGCCATTCATTCCATCCCAGGCCATTCATTCAATCCCAGCCATTCCATCCCGGGCCATTCATTCAATCCTGGCCATTCAATCCCAGCCATTCCATCCCGGCCCATTCCATCCCGCCCCATTCCATCCCGGCCCATTCCATCCCGGGCCAATCAATCCTGGCCATTCATTCAATCCTGGCCATTCCATCCTGGGCCATTCATTCAATCCCAGGCCATTCATTCCATCCCGGCCCATTCCATCCCGGCCCATTCCATCCCGGCCCATTCCATCCCAGCCCATTCCATCCCGGGCCGTTCCATCCCAGGCCATTCAATCCTGGCCCATTCCATCCCGGGCCGTTCCATCCCAGGCCATTCAATCCTGGCCCATTCCATCCCGGCCCATTCCATCCCGGCCCATTCCATCCTGGGCCATTCCATCCTGGGCCATTCCATCCCAGGCCATTCAATCCCGGCCCATTCCATCCCGGGCCATTCCATCCCAGGCCATTCAATCCCAGGCCATTCCATCCCGGGCCATTCAATCCGGGGCCATTCATTCCATCCGGGGCCATTCATTCCATCCGGGGCCATTCATTCCATCCCGGGCCATTTATTCCATCCCAGCCCATTCAATCCCGGGCCATTCCATCCTGGGCCATTCAATCCCGGGCCATTCCATCCCGGGCCATTCATTCAATCCCGGGCCATTCATTCCATCCCAGCCCATTCAATCCTGGCCCATTCAATCCTGGCCCATTCCATCCCGGGCCATTCCATCCCGGGGCATTCATTCCATCCTGGGCCATTCCATCCTGGGCCATTCATTCAATCCCAGCCTATTCCATCCCAGGCCATTCCATCCCAGGCCATTCCATCCCGGCCCATTCCATCCCAGGCCATTCATTCAATCCCGGGCCATTCGATCCCATTTTTCCCGGGCCATTCCATCCCGGCCCATTCCATCCCAGGCCATTTATTCAATCCCGGCCCATTCCATCCTGGGCCATTCATTCAATCCCAGGCCATTTAATCCCAGGCCATTCATTCAATCCCAGCCCATTCCATCCCGGGCCATTCCATCCCGGGCCATTCAATCCCAGGCCATTCCATCCCGGGCCATTCATTCAATCCCGGGCCATTCCATCCCAGGCCATTCATTCCATCCCAGGCCATTCAATCCCGGGCCATTCAATCCCGAGCCATTCATTCAATCCCGGGCCATTCATTCCCGTTTTTCCTAGGCCATTTATTCCATCCCGGGCCATTCAATCCCAGCCCATTCAATCCCAGCCCATTCATTCAATCCCGGGCCATTCCATCCCGGGCCATTCCATCCTGAGCCATTCATTCCCGTTTTTCCCGGCCCATTCATTCCATCCCGAGCCATTCAATCCCGTTTTTCCCGGCCCATTCATTCCATCCCGGGCCATTCCATCCTGAGCCATTTATTCCCGTTTTTCCCGGGCCATTCATTCAATCCGGGGCCATTCATTCCATCCCGAGCCATTCATTCCCGTTTTTCCCGGCCCATTCATTCCATCCCGGCCCATTCATTCAAACCCGGGCCATTCATTCCATCCCGGGCCATTCGATGCCGTTTTTCCCGGCCCATTCATTCCATCCCGGGCCATTCATTCCCGTTTTTCCCGGCCCATTCATTCCATCCCGGGCCATTGGATGCCGTTTTCCCGGTGTTTTTCCGGCCGCTCGCTCATGCCGCGGGGGTTCCCGTGTTTCCCTGGCAGGCCACGCTGGCCCTGGATGAGCTCATGTCTGTGCCGGAGGCGGCGGCCGCGGTCCTGGAGCGATTCCCGGAGCTCTTCCCGGCGCTGCTGCTGCGCCTCGGCTGCGCCCTGGGCGTGCGCCTGCCCCGGGCCCTGCAGGGGCGGGACAGGGCCGGCCTGGAGCCCTGCAGGTGCGAAACGGGGAAAAATGGGGGAAAATGGGGGAGAAATGGGGATTTTGTGTGGGGGTGAGGCTGCCCCGGGCCCTGCAGGGGCGGGACAGGGCCGGCCTGGAGCCGTGCAGGTGCGAAATGGGGGGAAAATGGGGGGAAAATGGGGATTTTGTGTGGGGGTGAGGCTGCCCCGGGCCCTGCAGGGAGGGGACAGGGCCGGCCTGGAGCCGTGCAGGTGCGAAATGGGGGAAAATGGGGGAAAATGGGGAATTTGTGTGGGTCTGAGGCTGCCCCGGGCCCTGCAGGGGCGGGACAGGGCCGGCCTGGAGCCCTGCAGGTGAGAAATGGGGGAAAATGGGGGGAAAATGGGGGAAAATGGGGATTTTGTGAGGGAAAAGTGGGGATTCTATGGGCGTGCGCCTGCCCCGGGCCCTGCAGGGGCGGGACAGGGCCGGCCTGGAGCCCTGCAGGTGCGAAACGGGGGAAAATGGGGAAAAAATGGGGGGAAAATGGGGGGAAAATGGGGATTTTGTGTGGGGGTGAGGCTGCCCCGGGCCCTGCAGGGGCGGGACAGGGCCGGCCTGGAGCCCTGCAGGTGAGAAATGGGGAAAAATGGGGAAAATGGGGGGAAAATGGGGATTTTGTATGGGGGCGAGGCTGCCCCAGGCCCTGCAGGGATGGGACAGGGCCGGCCTGGAGCCGTGCAGGTGCGAAACGGGGGAAATGGGGGGAAAATGGGGGAAAATGGGGATTTTGTGTGGGTGAGGCTGCCCCGGACCGGGACAGGGCCGGCCTGGAGCCCTGCAGGTGCGAAATGGGGAAAAATGGGGGGAAAATGGGGATTTTGTGAGGGAAAATGGGGATTCTCTGGGGGTGAGGCTGCCCCGGGCCCTGCAGGGAGGGGACAGGGCCGGCCTGGAGCCCTGCAGGTGAGGAAATGGAGGAAAATGGGGATTTTGTTGGGAAAAGGGGGAAAAAAGTGGGGATTCTTTGGGGAAAAGTGGGGATTTTTTGGGGAAAAGGGGGAATTCCATGGGTAAAAGTGGGGAAAATGTGGGAATTCCTGGGGAAAAGTGGGGGAAAGGGGGGATTCCAGTGGGAAAAGTGGGGTTTCTATGGGGAAAAGTGGGGATTTTTTTGGGAAAAAGTGAGGATTTTGTAGGGAGAAGGGGGAATTCCCCGGGGAAAAGTGGGGAAAAAGGGGGATTCCTTGGGGAAAAGAGGGAATTTTGTGGGGGAAAAGGGGGAGTTCCCCGGGGAAAAGCGGCAAAAAGTGGGGATTCCTTGGGGAAAAGCGGTGATTTTGTGGGGCAAAGTGGGGGAAAGGGGGAATTCCATGGGGGAAAATAGGGATTTTGTGAGGGAAAAGGGGGGAAAAAGTGGGGATTTTTTGGGGAAAAGGGGGAATTCCATGGGTAAAAGTGGGGAAAATGTGGAAATTCTTGGGGAAAAGTGGGGGAAAGGGGGGATTCCAATGGGAAAAGTGGGGGTTTTGTGGGGGAAAGGCAGGAATTCTGTGGGGGAAAGTGGGAATTCTGTGGGGAGTTCCATGGGGGAAAGATGGGAAGCCCATAAGGAAGAGACGGGAATTCTGTGGGGGAAAGGTGGAAATTCCATGGGAAAGGTGGGAATTCCGTGGTGGAAAAGTGAAATTGTCTGGGGAAATTCCGTGGGAATTCCATCGGAAAAGGGTGGGAATTCTGTGGGGAAGGGCGGGAGGTCGGGAGGGAAGAGAGGGGAATTCTGTGGGGAAAGTTGGGAATTCCTCGGGGAAATTCCATGGGGAAAGGTGGGAATTCTGTGGGGAAAGGGCAGAAATTCCATGGGGAAAATCGGGAATTCCGTCGGGAGAAGGCAATTCTATGGGGAAAGGCGGGAATTTAATGGGGAAAAGGCGGGAATTCCGCGGGGAAATTCCATGGGGAAAAGGGGGTTTGGTGGGAACAGGGTGGGATTGATGGGATTGATGGGACAATGGAATAATGGAGTGGGATAATGGGATAATGGGGTGGGATCTGTGGGATCCATGGGATGGGATTTATGGGATTTATGGGATTGATGGAATGGGATTTATGGGATTGATGGGATTGATGGGATGGGATTTATGGGATTGATGGGTTGGGATTGATGGGATAGGATGGGATTTATGGAATGGGATGGGATTGATGGGATTGATGGGATAATGGGATGGGGGGGGATAGGAATGGGAATGAGACAGGGGTGGGAATAGGATGGGATTTATGGGATAATGGGATTTATGGGATTGATGGGATAATGGGGTGGGACCATGGAATCCATGGGATCATGGGAGCCAAGGGTTGGGATCCCAAGGCTGGGATTGGGAATTTGGGAAGCAGGAGTGGGATGGAGCATCTGGAGCAGGGCTGGGATGCTGGAGAAGATTCCCAAAAAAAGGAGGAATGAGGGAGTGAATTCCAGGGAAACCAAGGCTGCCCCATCCCTGGAATTGTCCCATCCCGGGAGAGCGGGAAGTGTCCCATGGAAAAACTGGGAATGGGCTGATCCCAAAATTCCCTCCATCCCAAACCAGCCCGGAATTCCGTGGACATCCCTGATATATTCCCAGCCTGGAATCGTCCCGGAATTCCCATGGGAATGGGATCATCCCTAAATCCCCTCCATCCCCACCCCATTCCCACATTCTGGGACTTCCCAAGCCTGGCAGATCCCGAGCTTTCCTTAATTAGTCCTTAATTAATCCCCGAGGCTCCGAGGCCTCTCCAGCGCTCCGGGTTTTTTTTTTTTCCCCGGAATTTTCCCCTTCCCATTTCTTGTCCCACTTTTCCCTTGGCCGCCTACGCAGGGAAAGCTTCACCGGGATCTTTCCAGCGTTTTTTTTGGGAAAACTCCCGGATTTTCCACTGGGAATCCACCTTGGGCCTCCCCTTGGGTTTTCCCCATGGGATCCTGGATCCTTTGGAATCACGGAACGGCTGAGGCTGGAAAACCTCTGGGATGGTCCCGTCCCATCCAGCCCTGAATCCGAGGATGCTCCACGTCCCAGGGGACGTTTCCCAGGGCAGTTCCCGTCTTTGGGATCCGTTTTCCATCATTATTCCCAAATTTCCAGCATTCCAGAGGCTGCCCTGGAATCCCTGGGGTTCTCCCACCCCCCCCACACACAAATTCCATGGGACTGGGACAAATCCCGATGGGGAAATCTGGGATGGCAGCTCCGGAGGGCGATCCCGAATCCCGGATTCCCTCCGTGTGTGGGATCCCCGTTCCGACAGCCGGGATTTATCCCTGGCTCCCCTTCCCGGTGTTTTGACGGGATAACGGATCTGTTCCAGATGTTGCTCCGCGGCAGAGCAGTCCCAGCCCTATAAATCCTTCATTCCATGGAAAAAAAAAAGAAAATTTCCCCTCAAGTAGCTCCGGAGTTTTTCCTTTCCCTTTTTTTTTTTTGTCTTGGATCCCGTTCCCGGTGCCTGGGACGGCTCCAATTCCGGCACAGAATTCCCTTGGGATATCCTGGATGGAGCCAGAGCCAAACCTGAATCCAACCCCAAATTCAATCCCATATCCAATCCGAAACCCAATCCCAAATCCAACCCTGAATCCAATCCCGAATCCAACCCCGAATCCAACCCCAAACCCAGTCCCGTATCTTATCTTGAGCACAATCCCAAATTCAATCCCAGATCCAATCCCAAATCCAATCATAAACCCCGGTTCAGTCGTGAATCCAAACCCAGATCCAATCCTGAATCCAATCCCAAACCCAGTCATGAATCCATTTCCGAACCCAATCCCAAACCCAATCCTGAACCTAATTTTTAACCAAATCCCAAAGTCAACTCCAGATCAAATCCTGAATCCAGTCCCAGATTCAATCCTGAATCCAATCCCAAATCCAGTCCCAAATCTAATGCAAATCTGATCCCAAATCCAACCCCAGATCCAATCCCAAACCCAATCCCAAATCCAGGCCTGAATCTAATCCCAAATCCAACCCCAAATCCAGTCCTGAATCTGATCCTGAATCTAATCCCAAATCCAGCCCCAGATCCAATCCCAAACGCAATCCCCAATCCGATCCTGAATCAAATCCCAAACCCAATCCCAAATCCAACCCCAGATCCAATCCTGAATCTAATCCCAAATCCAACCCCAAATCCAATCCTGAATCTAATCCCAAATCCAACCCCAAATCCAATCCCAAACCCCAGCCCAATCCCAAATCCAACACCAGATCCAATCCTGAATCCAATCCCAAATCTAATGCAAATCTGATCCCAAATCCAACCCCAGATCCAATCCCAACCCAATCCCAAATCCAGGCCTGAATCTGATCCTGAATCCAACCCCAAATCCAATCCCAATACCAATCCCAAATCTAATGCAAATCTAATCCCAAATCCAACCCCAAATCCAATCCCGAACCCAATCTCCAAACCAGTCCTAAATCTGACCCCAAATCCAACCCCAAATCTGGTCCTAAATCCAGTCCTGAATCCGATCCTGAATCTAATCCCAAATCCAGCCCCAGATCCAATCCCAAACCCAATCCCCAATCCGATCCTGAATCAAATCCCAAACCCAACCCCAAATCCAGCCCCAGATCCAATCCCAATCCCAATCCCAATCCCAAATCCAGTCCTGAAGCCGATCCTGAATCCAACCCCAAACCCAACCCCAGATCCAATCCCAAGTCCAGTCCTGAATCTAATCCCCAATCCAACCCCAGATCCAATCCCAAATCCAACCCCAAATCCAACCCCAAACCCAATCCCCAATCCAATCCTGAATCTAATCCCAAATCCAGCCCCAGATCCAATCCCAAACCCAATCCCAAATCCAGTCCTGAATCCGATCCTGAATCCAACCCCAAACCCAACCCCAAATCCAATCCCAAACGCAGTCCCCAATCCCAATCCCAGATGCGACCCCAGGTCCCACCCAGATCCCAGATCCCCGATCCCGACCCCGATCCCGCTGTTCCAGCTGCGCGGTGCAGACGCTGAGGGCGATGCTGGCGCGGGCCGGGAACGCCGACGTCGTGCAGGAGGTGGGGAGCGCCGGGGGCTGGGAACTGATGGAAATTCCCGAGCGGCACCACGACGGAATCGCCCTCCTGGCCGGGTAGGGAATCCTGCAGGAGCTTCCCAGGCAATTCCGGGGCTTTTTGGGTGGGGCTGGGATCATTTCGCTCCCGGGAATGCGGAGGGGTGGAGGCAGCTGGAGCTGGAAGTTGGTCCCGCTGTGGAATTCCTGATGTCTCCAATCCCAGTATGGAATTCCCGGTGTCTCCAATCCCAGTGTGGGATTCCCAGTGTCTCCAATCCCAAAATGGGATTCCCAATGCCATTGATCCCAGTATGGAATTCCCAGACTCTCCAATCCCAGTGTGGAATTCCCAGTGTCTCCAATCCCAGTATGGAATTCCCAGTGTCATTGATCCCAGTATGGAATCCTCAGTGTCACCCATCCCAGTATGGGATTCCCAGTTTCACCTATCCCAAAATGGAATTCCTGGTATCATTGATTCCACTATGGAATTCCCAGTGTCACCCATCCCAAAATGGGACTCCCAGTGTCATTGATCCCACTGTGGAATTCCTGATGTCTCCAATCCCAAAATGGAATTCCCCGGTGTCTCCAATCCCAAAATGGGATTCCCGGTGTCTCCAATCCCAGTATGGGATTCCCAGTGTCACCCATCCCAAATTGGGACTCCCGGTGTCATTGATCCCAATATGGAATTCCCACTGCCTCCAACCCCAGTATGGAATTCCCAGTGTCTCCAATCCCAAAATGGGATTCCCAGTGTCATTGATCCCAGTATGGAATCCTCAGTATGAGATTCCCAGTGTCTCCAATCCCAAAATGGGATTCCCTGTGTCACCCATCCCAAAATGGGACTCCCAGTGTCATTGATCCCAGTGTGGAATTCCTGATGTCTCCAATCCCAAAATGGGATTCCCAGTGTCTCCAATCCCAAAATGGAATTCCCGGTGTCTCCAATCCCAGGATGGAATTCCCAGTGTCTCCAATCCCAAAATGGGACTCCCAGTGTCTCCAACCCCAGTGTGTAATTCCCAGACTCTCCAATCCCAGTGTGGAATTCCCAGTTTCACCCATCCCAAAATGGAATTCCTGGTATCATTGATCCCACTATGGGATTCCCAGTGTCATTGATCCCAGTATGGAATTCCCAGACTCTCCAATCCCAGTGTGGAATTCCTGATGTCTCCAATCCCAAAATGGAATTCCCGGTGTCTCCAATCCCAGTGTGGAATTCCCAGTGCCTCCAATCCCAAAATGGGATTCCCAATGCCATTGATCCCAGTACGGAATTCCCAGTGTCACCCATCCCAAAATGGGATTCCCAGTGTCTCTGATCCCAGTATGGGATTCCCAGTGTCTCCAATCCCATAATGGGATTCCCAATGCCATTGATCCCAGTACGGAATTCCCAGACTCTCCAATCCCAGTGTGGAATTCCCAGTGTCTGCAATCCCAAAATGGGATTCCCAGTGTCATTGATCCCAGTATGGAATTCCCAGTGTCTGCAATCCCAAAATGGGATTCCCAGTGTCATTGATCCCAGTATGGAATCCTCAGTGTCTCCCATCCCAGTATGGAATTCCCAGTGTCACCCATCCCAAAATGGAATTCCTGGTATCATTGATTCCACTATGGAATTCCCAGTGTCACCCATCCCAGTATGGGATTCCCAGACTCTCCAATCCCAGTGTGGAATTCCTGATGTCTTTAATCCCAAAATGGAATTCCCGGTATCTCCAATCCCAGTATGGGATTCCCAGTGTCACCCATCCCACAATGGGATTCCCAGTGTCATTGGTCCCAGTATGGAATTCCCGGTGTCTCCAATCCCAAAATGGAATTCCCGGTGTCTCCAATCCCAGTATGGGATTCCCAGACTCTCCAACCCCAGTGTGGAATTCCCAGTGCCTCTGATCCCAAAATGGGATTCCCAGTGTCTCCAATCCCAGTATGGGATTCCCAGTGCCTCTGATCCCAGTATGGGATTCCCAGTTGTTTCCAGTCCCCTGTGGAATTCCCAGAGTCTCTGCTCCCACAGCAGAACTCCCAGTGTGGATCCATCCGTCCATCCAAAGCCGCTGTGGAATTCCAGCGCCATTGATCCCACCGTGGAATTCCCAGAGTCCCCGGTCCCACTGCGGAATTCCCGATGTCTCCGGTCCCACTGCGGAATTCCTGGAGTCTCCGATCCCACTGTTCCCCGCCCATCCCACATTTCCCATCATTCCTGTGGCTCATTCCCTTCCCTGTTCCCTCCCCAATTCCATGGGATCCCAAAGGTCCCCGTGGAAAACTCCTCCTCCTCCTCCTCCTGCTGCATCCCTGGCATTCCTGGAGTATCCCGGTGCATCCCATCCCATCATTCGGGAATAATGGGGAAAAAATTCCCAAAACATCCGGGAATAACTCCCGGGTCGGGATTGGGATTACCCAACTTTGGGGGAACTCATCCCAAAGAAATCCCGGATGGGGTGTCCGGGATGTTCCAGATCCTTCTCTGTGGGTCAGTCCCGGTTTTCCATGCGGGGTGCGGTCCTGCCTGGGGACAGGGATTCCCGGGATTCCTGGCAGCGCTGTTCCCCCCAGGGCGATGGCTTGGCGCTGCGGGCCCCGGCTGCCGCCCATCGTCCGGAGCCTCATCCCGGTGCTGGGCAGCGCCTTGGAATGCCAGAGGGTGACCAGCAGCGCCTTCCTGGCCGAGGTGAGCGGGAAATGCGGGAATGGCCCCTGGTCTGTGCTCCATGGATCCACGGATCCGTCTGTCCGTCCGTCCGTCCATGGATCCATCGTGCATCCCATGGATCCATCTGTCATCCATTCATCCATGGATCCATCATCCATAGATCCGTCCCTGGGTCTGTCCACACATCCGTCCATCCATGGATCCATCCATGGATCTGTCCATCCATCCATCCATCCATCCATCCATCCATCATCCATCATCCATCCATGAATCTTTCCATCCATGAATCCATCTATGAATCCATCCATGGATCCATGGATCCATCCATCATCAATCATCCATCCATCATCCATCCATCCATCCATCCATCCATGGATCCATGGATACATCCATTTATCCATGAATCAATCACTCCATCCATGAATCCATCTATGAATCCATCCATGGATCCATCATCCATCCCATGGATCCATCAGTCCATGGGTCCATCCATCCATCCATAGATCATCCATCCATGGATCCATGGATATATCCATTCATCCATGAATCTCTCCATCCATGAATCCATCTATGAATCCCTCCATGGATCCATCATCCATCCCATGGATCCATCAGTCCATGGATCCCTCCATCCATCCATCCATGAGCTCCCCCCTCATCCATCCCGGGGGATTTTTCCCGGCCTATCCCGAGGTTTTTTTCCCTTCTCCAGCTCCTCAACCACAACGTGGTGAACGACCTGCTCCTGCTGGAGCCGCTCGTGGACGCGCTGACGGCTCTGGAGAAGGATTCCTGCCTCCTGGTGCGCGTCCTGGCGCTCCGCGGGCTCGGCAACGTGGCCTCGGGATCCCCGGAGCAGGTGGGACTGGGCGTTTGCAGGGGCACCGGGAATGGATTCCCTCCAGAATGTTGGGATGAGTTTTTGTGGGATGGGGAGGAAGCTCCAAGGATTGGGATGCACCAGGAGGCTCCGAATCCTTAAAATCCCTCAGCGGCTCCCGGGAAGTTTTCTGGAGCCATTTCCGGGAATCCCGGGAAGTGCTGGAGCCTTTCCCCAGCCCCGTTTTCCAGGGATCCCCAGGAACGTTTCCCGGAGCCACGGGAATTCCAGCTGGGATCGGCCCCTTTTCCCAGCTTCTCCCGGGAATCCTCGGCCTCAGCCCCTGCCCTGCTTCCTGAAGCCCCAAATCCCAGAATTCCAGCAAATTCCAGGGGAACATTCCCGACAATCCCAACCTGAGGCCTTTCCCTGGGTCCTGTCCCATTCCCTGGGAACAGATCCCACCCTGGATCCCCCGGGATCCCTTCAATCCCACTTTTCTCTGGGATGAGCCCCAACAGCTCCCTCAGCTGCTCCCAGGATTCCCCCATTCCCAACCATGAACCCACCAAACCTGTTTGCTTGCAATTCCAGTTTGGAATATTCCCAAAAATCCCAACTCCAGGCCCTTCCCTTTGTCCCTGGGAGCAGATCCTGCCCTGGATCCCCCTGGATCCCTTCAATCCCACTTTTCTCTGGGACAATCCCCCCCGCCCTCCCGGGGCTCCATATCCCGGTTTTCCCTCTGCGATCCCGGTTTTCCCTCTGCGATCCCGGTTTTCCCTCTGCGATCCCGGTTTCCCCAGCTGCAATCCCGGTTTTCCTGGCTGCAATCCCAGTTTTCCTGGCTCCGTATCCCGGTTTCCCCAGTTGCGATCCCGGTTTCCCTGGCTGCAATCCCGGTTTTCCCTCTGCGATCCCGGTTTTCCCAGCTGCAATCCCGGTTTTCCCTCTGCGATCCCGGTTTCCCCAGCTGCAATCCTGGTTTCCCTGGCTGCGATCCCGGTTTTCCCGGCTGCGATCCCGGGTTCCCCAGCTGCGATCCCAGTTTTCCCTCTGCAATCCCCGTTTTCCCTCTGCGATCCCAGTTTTCCCTCTGCGATCCCGGTTTCCCCGGCTGCAATCCTGGTTTTCCCGGCTGTGATCCCAGTTTTCCCTCTGCGATCCCGATTTTCCCAGCTGCGATCCCAGTTTCCCTGGCTGCGATCCCGGTTTTCCCTCTGCGATCCCGGGTTCCCCGGCTGTGATCCCGGTTTTCCCAGCTGCAATCCCAGTTTTCCCTCTGCGATCCCGGTTTTCCCTCTGCGATCCCAGGTTCCCCGGCTGTGATCCCGGTTTTCCCAGCTGCAATCCCAGTTTTCCCTCTGCGATCCCGGTTTTCCCGGCTGCAATCCCGGTTTTCCCTCAGCTGCGATCCCGTTTTTTCCCGGCAGATCCGGAGGCACGGCTCGCAGCTGCTGGCCTCCATGGTCAATGGCATGGACGACAAGGACGATCCCAACAATCTGCTGGCGCTGGAGGCCATGTCCAGCCTCTCCAAGATCCTGGATCACCTGGAGGAGCGGGACGTGCAATCCATGCTGCTCCGCGTCGCCATCCGCATCCGGCCCTTCTTCGACAGCGTGAGCAGCCGCCCGCCCGCAATTCCCGGAGCCGGGAACGGCCTTGGGTCCATCCCGGGTTTCTCCTCGGGCTGGGGTTTCTGCTGGATCTTCATCCATGCTCCCGTGCTGGGCTGAGGGTCCCACTGGGATTGGCCCGTTGGGATTGGCCCACTGGGATTGTTCCCTTAGGGATTGTCCCACTGGGATTGGCCCATTGGGATTGGCCCACTGGGATTGTCCTGCTGGGATTTTCCCATTGGAATTTTCCCGTTGGGATTGGCCCATTGGGATTTTCCTGTTGGGTTTTCCTCATTGGGATTTTCCCGTTGGGATTTTCCCGTTGGGATTGTCCCGTTGGGATTGGCCCATTGGGATTGGTCCTTTGGGATTGTCCCACTGAGATTTGACCGTTGGGATTGTCCCCTTGGGATTGATCCTTTGGGATTCTCCCATTGGTATTTTCCCATTGGGATTGGTCCATTGGGATTTTCCTGTTGCAATTTTCCGGTTGGGATTGGCCCATTGGGATTTTCCCCTTGGGATTGTCCCACTGGGATTGGTCCATTGGGATTCTCCCGTTGGGATTTTCCCCTTGGGATTGTCCCACTGGGATTGATCCTTTGGTGTTCTCCCGTTGGAATTGGTCCACTGGGATTGGTCCTTTGGGATTTTCCCATTGGGGTTTTCCCACTGGGATTGATCCTTTGGGATTGGCCCACTGGGATTGATCCTTTGGGATTGGCCCACTGGGATTGGTCCTTTGGTATTCTCCCATTGGGATTGGTCCATTGGGATTTTCCTGTTGGGATTGGCCCATTGCGATTTTCCCATTGGGATTGGCCCACTGGGATTTTCCCATTGGAATTGTCCCCTTGGGGTTGTCCCACTGGGATTGATCCTTTGGTGTTCTCCCGTTGGAATTGGTCCACTGGGATTAGTCCTTTGGGATTGCCCCACTGGGATTGATCCTTTGGGATTGGCCCACTGGGATTGGTCCATTGGGATTCTCCCATTGAGGTTTTCCCGTTGGGATTTTCCCACTGGGATTGGCCCCAGGCTTGGGGGACAACCAGGATTGGGATGGTGGGAAAAATGGGATGGGAATGGTGGGATCAGAGCACAGGGATTTGGGGATCCCAGGATGGGAATGATGGGATTTCCAGGATTGGGAATGATGGGATCCCAGGATGGGATTTGGGGATCCCAGGATGGGAAAGGTGGGAATGGCAGGATGGTGATTTTGGGATCCCAGGGTGGGATTTGGGCATCCTAGGATTGGGAAAGGTGGGAATGGCAGGATGGTGATTTTGGGATCCCAGGGTGGGATTTGGGGATCCCAGGGTGGGATTTGGGGATTACCATGATTGGGAATGGTGGGATCCCAGGGTGGGATTTGGGGATCCCAGGATTGGGAATGGTGGGATTACCATGATTGGGAATGGTGGGATCACAGGATGGGATTTGGGGATCCCAGGGTGGGAAAGGTGGGAATGGCAGGATGGTGATTTTGGGATCCCAGGGTGGGATTTGGGCATCCTAGGATTGGGAAAGGTGGGAATGGCAGGATGGTGATTTTGGGATCCCAGGGTGGGATTTGGGGATCCCAGGGTGGGATTTGGGGATTACCATGATTGGGAATGGTGGGATCCCAGGGTGGGATTTGGGGATCCCAGGATTGGGAATGGTGGGATTACCATGATTGGGAATGGTGGGATCCCAGGGTGGGATTTGGGGATCCCAGGATTGGGAATGGTGGGATTACCATGATTGGGAATGGTGGGATCACAGGATGGGATTTGGGGATCCCAGGGTGGGAAAGGTGGGAATGGCAGGATGGTGATTTTGGGATCCCAGGGTGGGATTTGGGGATCCCAGGGTGGGATTTGGGGATTACCATGATTGGGAATGGTGGGATCAGAGCACAGGGATTTGGGGATCCCAGGATTGGGAATGGTGGGATTACCAGGATTGGGAATGATGGGATCCCAGGATGGGATTTGGGGATCCCAGGATGGGAAAGGTGGGAATGGCAGGATGGTGATTTTGGGATCCCAGGGTGGGATTTGGGGATCCCAGGATGGGATCCATGGGATTTCCCGCCGTGATTCCCGTGTTTCCCCGTTTTCCCAGGAACACGCCGAGCTCCGGCACTCCTCCATCCTCCTCTTCGGGAACCTGTCCCGCTTCAGCCGCTCCGACTCCGAGGTTTTCTCGGAGCAGATCCTCAACGGGCTGGTGACGCTCCTGCTGCACCTGCAGGACCCCCAGCCCGACGTGGTCAAGGTGGGACTGCCGGGAATCCCCGGGGCTCCCTGAGGCCCGGCGGGATCCCCCACCCACGGAGAATTCCCGGCGTTCCCGGTTTTCCAGGCGTGCAAGTTCGCGCTGAGGATGTGCGGGCCCAGCCTGGGCTGCGAGGGGCTCCGGGAAATGTTCGGGAATCACCTGCGGGAGGAGCGGGGGCTGCACTACGGGGAGTTCATCAACGACGCCGCCAAGTTCCTGGTGAGACATCACGGGGACTTTGGGATATCGGGATATTGGGACATTGGGATATCGGGAATTTGGGACATTGGGATATTGGGATATCGGGAATTTGGGACATTGGGATATCGGGAATTTGGGACATTGGGATATTGGGATATTGGGACCTTGGGATATCGGGAATTTGGGACATTGGGATATTGGGACTGGGACATTGGGACATTGGGAATTTGGGACATTGGGACATTGGGATATCGGGATATTGGGAATTTGGGACATTGGGATATTGGGAATTTGGGATTGGGGACATTGGGAATTTGGGACATTGGGACATTGGGATGTGTGGGGCTGCACTACGGGGAGTTCATCAACGACGCCGCCAAGTTCCTGGTGCGACATCACAGGGACATCACAGGGACATTGGGATATTGGGATATTGGGAATTTGGGACATTGGGAATTTGGGACATTGGGATATTGGGACATTGGGAATTTGGGATATTGGGATATCGGGATAGTGGGACATTGGGACATTGGGACATTGGGACATTGGGATGTGTGGGGGCTGCACTACAGGGAGTTCATCAATGACACCAAGTTCCTGGTGGGACATCACGGGGACATCACTGGGATATTGGGACATTGGGAATTTGGGACATTGGGACAGTGGGATGTTGGGAATTTGGGATTGGGGACATTGGGAATTTGGGATATTGGGATATTGGGATATTGGGATATTGGGAATTTGGGATTGGGGACATTGGGACATTGGGATATTGGGATATTGGGACATTGGGATATTGGGACATTGGGATACTGGGACATGGGGATATTGGGATTTTGGGATATTGGGACATTGGGATATTGGGATATTGGAACATTGGGATATTGGGATATTGGGACATGGGGACACCGGGATGTGTGGGGGCTGCACTACACGGAGTTCATCAACGACGACGCCAAGTTCCTGGTGCAACATCACGGGGACATCACTGGGACATTGGGACATTGGGAATTTGGGATATTGGGACATTGGGATATTGGGAATTCGGGACATTGGGATATTGGGACATGGGGACATTGGGATATTGGGATGTGTGGGGCTGCACTACGGGGAGTTCATCAACGACACCGCCAAGTTCCTGGTGAGACATCACGGGGACATCATGGGGACAGTGGGACGTTGGGAATTTGGGATATCGGGAATTTGGGAATTTGGGACATTGGGAATTTGGGACATTGGGATATTGGGATGTTGGGACATTGGGACATGGGGACATTGGGATATTGGGACATTGGGACATTGGGATATTGGGAATTTGGGATATTTGGAATTTGGGATATTGGGATATTTGGGACATTGGGATTGGGAATGTGGGGATGGGATTGGGATTGGGTTGGGGACCCCGTGGAGCCTCAGGGTTTTCCCATTTCCCTGCGTGCCCGGAGTGTCCCCCATGTCCCATATTCCAGCATCCCCCCAGTCCTCCCCGTGTCCCCAACGTCCCCAGTGTCCCCTGTCCTCCAGTGTCCCAAATGATCTCAATGTCCCCAGTGTCCCCAGTGTCCCCAACATCCCCAGTGTCCCCTGTCCTGCAGTGTCCCAAATGATCTCAATGTCCCCAATGTCCCCAATCCCTCCATGGGAATGTCCCCAGTGTCCCCCACTTCCCTGCTGGCTGCACTGTCCACAGTGTCCCCTCTGTCCCTGGTGTCCCCAGTCCCCCACTGTCCCCAATGTCCCCAATCCCCCAATGTCCCCAGTGTCTCCTCAGTCCCCACTGTCCCCAATGTCCCTTCTACTCCAATGTCCCCAATGTCTCCACTGTCCCCAGTGTCCCCAGCACCCCCAATGTCCCTGGTCCCTGCAATGCCCCCAGTGTCCCCAGTGTCCCCGCTGTCCCCTCTGTCCCTGCTGTCCCCGCTGTCCCCAGTGTCCCCACTGTCCCCATTGCCCCCAGTGTCCCCAGTGTTCCCCAGTGTCCCCCAGTGTCCCATTGCCCCCCATTGTCCTCCACTGTCCCCAGTGTCCCCCAATGTCCCCGCTGTCCCCATTGCCCCCAGCACCCCCAATGTCCCTGCTGTCCCCAATGTCCCCATTGCCCCCAACACCCCCAACACCCCCAATGTCCCCACTGTCCCCACTGTCCCCAGTGTCCCCACTGTCCCCACTGTCCCTGCTGTCCCCAATGTCCCCGGTCCTTGCAGTGCCCCCAGTGTCCCCAGCATCCCTGCTGTCCCCATTGCTCCCAACACCCCCAATGTCCCCACTGTCCCCGCTGTCCCCATTGTCCCCTCTGTCCCCAATGTCCCCACTGTCCCCGCTGTCCCCACTGTCCCCATTGTCCCCTCTGTCCCCAATGTCCCTGCTGTCCCCAATGTCCCCGCTGTCTCCATTGCCCCCAACACCCCTGCTGTCCCCTCTGTCCCTGCTGTCCCCGCTGTCCCCAGTGTCCCCAGTGTCCCAACTGTCCCCACTGTCCCCATTGCCCCCATTGTGCCCGCTGTCCCCGCTGTCCCCCATTGCCCCCAACACCCCCAATGTCCCCGCTGTCCCCCATTGCCCCCAACACCCCCAATGTCCCCGCTGTCCCCAATGTGCCCAATCCCCCAATGTCCCCCAATGTCCCCATTGCCCCCAACACCCCCAGTGTCCCCTCTGTCCCCACTGTCCCCAATGTCCCCACTGTCCCCAGTGTCCCCATTGCCCCCAATGTCCCCAATGTCCCCATTGCCCCCAATGTCCCCACTCTCCCCAATGTCCCCACTGTCCCCGCTGTCCCCAACGTCCCCGCTGTCCCCAATGTCCCCGCTGTCCCCAATGTCCCCATTGCCCCCAACACCCCCACTGTCCCCTCTGTCTCCGCTGTCCCCAATGTCCCCATTGCCCCCACTGTCCCCGCTGTCCCCTCTGTCCCCAATGTCCCCAATGTCCCCACTCTCCCCAATGTCCCCAATGTCCCCGCTGTCCCCAACATCCCCTCTGTCCCCGCAGATGCGCAGCCACCCCGCTCTGCTGGGCCGCCTCATCTCCACCAACCTCTTCTACTTCAAGAGCCCGTGGCGGGAGCTGCGTGCGGCGGCGGCCATGTTCACCGGTGAGGGACGGCGGGGACGCCGCGCCGGCCGTGCCCCCGCCGCGGTGACACCGGCCCTGGGGCGGCTTTGGGTCATTTCGGAGAAATTCTGAAAGTCTTGGGGTCCCTGGTGACCCCAGTCGTGCTGCCCGGTTCTGTCACCCACTGCGGTGACATTGGTGGCATTTGTCACCAGCGGGTGGCATTGCTTCTGGAGGCTCCCAAGGGGCTTTGGGGTGGCTTTGGGGTGGTTTTAGGGCGTTCTGGGGGGATTTTGGGGTCCCTGGTGACCCCAAACCTGTCCCCTGGTAGATTCAGGTCCCTCTTCTCCTTGGTGTCACCACAGTGGTGGCCTTTGTCACCAAGGGGTGACATCGGTCCTGCAGGTCCCCAAGGGGCTTTTGGGCTGGTTTTGTTGTTTTGGGGTCATCCTGGATGGTTTCTGGGGCAATATTGAAGATTTTGGGGTCCCTGGTGACCACAAACTTGTCCCCAGCTGGTCTCTGGTCCTGTCACCTCTTGGGGTCACCACGGTGGCCTTTGTCACCAAGGGGTGGCATCAATCCTGGAGATTCCCAAGGGTTTTTTGGGCTGGTTTTGTTGTTTTGGGGTGATCCCGGATGGTTTCGGGGGTAATTTTGAAGGTTTTGGGGTCCCTGGTGACCACAACCGCGTCCCCTGGTTCTGCCACCTTTTGGGGTCACGGTGGTGGCTTTTGTCACCAGGGGTGGCATCGGCCCTGGAGGGTCCCGTGGGGTTTTGGGTGGGGTTTGGTTGTTTTGGGGTGATCCTGGATGATTTTTGAGGTGATTTTGAAGGTTTTGGGGTCCCTGGTGACCCCAAACTTGTCCCCAGCTGGTCTCAGGTCCTGTCACCTCTTGGGGTCACAGTGGTGGCTTTTGTCACCCACCAGGGGGTGACATCGGCCCTGGAGGTCCCCAAGGGGTTTTTGGGCTGGTTTTGGGTGGTTTTAGGATATTTTGGGCTGGTTTTGGGGTGATTTTAGGACATTTTGGGCTGGTTTTGGGACATTTTGGGCTGGTTTTGGGGTGATTTTAGGACATTTTGGGCTGGTTTAGGGTGGTTTTGGGACATTTTGGGCTGGTTTTGGGGTGGTTTTGAGACATTTTGGGCTGGTTTTGGGGTGATTTTAGGACATTTTGGGCTGGTTTTGGGTGGTTTTGGGACATTTTGGGCTGGTTTAGGGTGGTTTTGGGACATTTTGGGCTGGTTTTGGGGTGATTTTAGGACATTTTGGGCTGGTTTAGGGTGGTTTTGGGACATTTTGGGCTGGTTTTGGGGTGGTTTTAGGACATTTTGGGGTGGTTTTGGGTGGTTTTGGGACATTTTGGGCTGGTTTTAGGGTGATTTTAGGACATTTTGGGCTCATTTTGGGGTGATTTTAGGACATTTTGGGCTGGTTTTGGGGTGATTTTAGGACATTTTGGGCTGGTTTTGGGACATTTTGGGCTGGTTTTGGGGTGATTTTAGGACATTTTGGGCTGGTTTTGGGGTGGTTTTAGGACATTTTGGGCTGGTTTTAGGGTGGTTTTTGGGGAATCTTGGAGCATCTGGTGACCCCAAACTTGTCCCTGGTGCGGTCACCTCCTGTGGTGGCTTTTGTCACCAGGGGGTGGCATCACCCCTGGGGCGTTTTGAGCCGTTTTTGTTCAGTTTTGGGATATTTTGATGGGGTTTTTTTGGGGTAATTTTGGGGTTTTTAGGGAATATTCCAGTCCCTGATCCCAAAATTCCCTCCAGGGTTCCTGGTGCTCCACATGGACGAGGAGCAGGGCCAGCAGGTGGACCTGGACCAGCTCATCTCCGGTGAGTGGGAATTCCCAAATCCCCGAATTCCTGGATTTCCAAAGCCCCAAATTTCCAAATCCCCAAATTCCTGGATTTCCAAAGCCCCAGGTTCCTGAATCCACAAATCCCCAAATGCCTGAATTCCTGAATCCACAAATTCCCAAATTCCTGAATTCCCGATTTCCCAAATTCCAAAATTTCCACATTTCCAAATTCCCAAATTCTGAAATTCCTGAATCTACAAATTCCCGAATCCCTGAATTCCTGAATTCCTGAATACCCAAATTCCCGATTTCCTGAATTCCTGAATTCCAAAATTTCCAAATTTCCAAATTCCCACATTCCCGAATTCCTGAATCCACAAATTCCCAAATCCTTGAATTCCCAAATTTCCAAATCCCCAAATTCCTGAATTCCTGAATCCACAAATTCCAAAATTTCCACATTTCCAAATTCCCAAATTCTGAAATTCCCAAATTCCCAAATCCCCAAACAAATTCTAGGGAAAGGAAAAATCTACATTTTGTAGAATCTGAGCTTCAATTTTGGGGGAAATCTTGTATTTTTAGGGAAGCAAATCCCATTTTTAGGGAAAAAATGCATTTTGTAGGATCTAAACTTCAATTTTTAGGTCAAATTTCTTTGTTTTTAAGGCAAAATCCAATTTTTGAGCTTCTAAACTTTCATTTTTTGGAGAATCCCACATTTTTAGGACAAATTCCTCATTGTAAGTGGAAAAAATCCCATTGGGAGGATCAAAATTTCCATTATTTTTGGACAATCCCACATCCTTAGGGCCAAATTCAATTTTTAAGGAAGAAATTCCATTTTTAGGGTCTAAACTTTCATTGCTGGGGAAAAATGCCACATTTTTAGGGGAAAAACCACCAATCTTTAGGAAAAAAGTCCCATTTTTTGGGAAAAAAAATCCCATTTTCAGGCCAAAATTCCTCATTTTTAGGCCAAATAAATCCTGGTTTTAGGGGAAAAAAATCCCATTTTTCAGGGCAAAATTCCTCATTCTTAGCAAGAAAAATTCCCATTTTTAGGGGAAACAAATTCCCACACTTGAGGCCAAAATTCCTCATTTTTAGGGAGAAAAAAAGCACTTTTTTTTAGGGGAAAACCCCCACATTTTTATGGGAAAAAAATCCCCATTTTTAGGGGAAAAAAATCCCATTTTTCAGGCCAAAATTCCTCATTTTTAGGGAAAAAAATCCCATTTTTTGGGAAAAAAATCCCATTTTTAGGGGAAAAAAATCCCATTTTTAGGGGGAAAAAATCCCATTTTTTGGGGAAATAATCCAATTTTTAGGGAAAAATCCCCCCAATTTCGTGGAAAAACAAATCCCATTTTTCAGGCCAAAATTCCTCATTTTTAGGGGAAAAAAATCCCATTTTTTGGAAAAAAAAAATCCCATTTTTAGGGGGAAAAAATCCCATTTTTCAGGCCAAAATTCCTCATTTTTAGGGGAAAAAAATCCCATTTTTTGGGAAAAAAATCCCATTTTTAGGGGAAAAAAATCCCATTTTTAGGGGGAAAAAATCCCATTTTTTGGGGAAAAAATCCCATTTTTTGGGGAAATAATCCAATTTTTAGGGAAAAATCCCCCCAATTTTTCGGAAAAACAGATCCCATTTTTCAGGCCAAAATTCCACAGTTTTAGGGAAAAAAATCCCATTTTTAGGGAAAAAAAAAATCCCATTTTTAGGGAAAAAAAAATCCCATTTTTCAGTCCAAAATTCTTCACTTTTAGGAAAAAAAAATCCCATTTTTAGGGAAAAAAATATCCAATATTTAGTGGAAAACAAATCCCATTTTTCAGGCCAAAATTCCTCATTTTTAGGGAAAAAAAATCCCATTTTTAGGGGGAAAAAATCCCATTTTTAGGGGGAAAAAATCCCATTTTTAGGGGAAAAAAATCCCATTTTTAGGGGGAAGAAATCCCATTTTTAGGGAAAAATCCCATTTTTCAGTGCAAAATTCTTCACTTTTAGGTAAAAAAAATTTCCATTTTTAGGTAAAAAAAATCCAATTTTTAGTGGAAAAAAATCCCATTTTTAGGGGGAAAAAATCCCATTTTTCAGGCCAAAATTCCTCATTTTTTGGGGCAAAAATCCCTTATTTTTAGGGAAAAAAAGTCCCAATTTTAGGGGAAAAAAAATCCCATTTTTAGGGGGGAAAAAAATCCCATTTTTAGTTAAAAATGCCCTCATTTTTAGGGAAAATGAATTCCCATTTTCCGGGCTACCGGAGCCCTCCCGGAAGGGCCCTCCTGGCTCCCCCGCTGCCCATGAGTTCATTTTCTCATTTTTCTGCATTTTCGGGATTTTTTTTATTTTCCCCTCTCAGCTCTGACCTCATCCCGTGGAGCCGAGCCCGGAAAATTCCCGACCTTTCCAAGGGAGCCGCAAAAAACTCTAAAAAAGGGAAAAATTTCACTTTTCCAGCGGCTGCCAGGGCCCTTCCAGGAGCAGAGGGGGGAGGAGGAGCTCGCCCGGAATTCGGGGAATTTTTGGGATTTTGGGGAAGGGACGGGGGGGGGGCTCTGATCCCGACAGAAATGGGGGAAAATCCCCAAAAATGTGGGAAAAACCAGGAAAAAACTTGGGAAAAAAAACCCCTGGAAGCGATCCCGGCTCCTGGGAGCTGCTCCAGGATTTGGGAACGGGGGTGGAGAAGGAATTGGGGCCAAGAAAATCCCGTTCACTTCCCCCTTCCATTGTTTGGGATCATCCCAAGGTTTCATTGGGATCATCCCAAAGTTTTCATTTGTTTGGGATCATCCCAAGGTTTCATTGGGATCATCCCAAGGTTTCATTGTTTGGGATCATCCCAAGGTTTCATTGTTTGGGATCATCCCAAGGTTTCATTGTTTGGGATCATCCCAAGGTTTCCATGGTTTGGGATCATCCCAAGGTTTCCATTGTTTGGGATCATCCCAAGGTTTCATTGTTTGGGATCATCCCAAGGTTTCATTGTTTGGGATCATCCCAAGGTTTCATTGGGATCATCCCAAGGTTTCATTGTTTGGGATCATCCCAAGGTTTCATTGTTTGGGATCATCCCAAGGTTTCATTGGGATCATCCCAAGGTTTCCATTGTTTGGGATCATCCCAAGGTTTCATTGTTTGGGATCATCCCAAGGTTTCCATTGTTTGGGATCATCCCAAGGTTTCATTGTTTGGGATCATCCCAAGGTTTCCATTGTTTGGGATCATCCCAAGGTTTCATTGTTTGGGATCATCCCAAGGTTTCATTGTTTGGGATCATCCCAAGGTTTCCATTGTTTGGGATCATCCCAAGGTTTCCATTGTTTGGGATCATCCCAAGGTTTCCATTGTTTGGGATCATCCCAAGGTTTCATTGTTTGGGATCATCCCAAGGTTTCATTGTTTGGGATCATCCCAAGGTTTCCATTGGGATCATCCCAAGGTTTCCATTGTTTGGGATCATCCCAAGGTTTCATTGTTTGGGATCATCCCAAGGTTTCCATTGTTTGGGATCATCCCAAGGTTTCATTGGGATCATCCCAAGGTTTCCATTGTTTGGGATCATCCCAAGGTTTCATTGTTTGGGATCATCCCAAGGTTTCATTGGGATCATCCCAAGGTTTCATTGCTCGGGATCATCCCAAGGTTTCATTGTTTGGGATCATCCCAAGGTTTCATTGTTTGGGATCATCCCAAGGTTTCCATTGTTTTTGGGATCATCCCAAGGTTTCATTGTTTGGGATCATCCCAAGGTTTCATTGTTTGGGATCATCCCAAGGTTTCCATTGTTTGGGATCATCCCAAGGTTTCCATTGTTTGGGATCATCCCAAGGTTTCCATTGTTTGGGATCATCCCAAGGTTTCATTGTTTGGGATCATCCCAAGGTTTCATTGTTTGGGATCATCCCAAGGTTTCCATTGGGATCATCCCAAGGTTTCCATTGTTTGGGATCATCCCAAGGTTTCATTGTTTGGGATCATCCCAAGGTTTCCATTGTTTGGGATCATCCCAAGGTTTCATTGGGATCATCCCAAGGTTTCCATTGTTTGGGATCATCCCAAGGTTTCATTGTTTGGGATCATCCCAAGGTTTCATTGGGATCATCCCAAGGTTTCATTGCTCGGGATCATCCCAAGGTTTCATTGTTTGGGATCATCCCAAGGTTTCCATTGTTTGGGATCATCCCAAGGTTTCCATGGTTTGGGATCACCCTGAGCCCTTTCACTTTAATTTTAGAGGGGTTGGGATCAGCCCCAAACTCCACTGGGAATTTTTTGGGATCATCCCAAAACTTTCATTTTAATTTTAAGGTTTTTTTTGGGGTTCATCCCAAACATTTAATTTTAATTTTTTGGGATCATCCTGCACCTTTAATTTTGGGGTTTTTGGGATAATCCCGAGCCCTTAATGTTAATTTTTTTTGGGGGGGCTCCTCCTGTACCTTTAATTTTAATTTTAGGTTTTTAGGATCATCCCGAGCCTCTCCATTTAAATTTTTTTGGGATCATCCAGAGGCTTTCCTTTACATTTTAATTTATTTGGGATCATCCTGAACGTTCCATAATTTTAATTTTTTGGGATCATCTCAAGCCTTTCATTTTAATTTTAGGGGTTTTTTGGGATCACCCAGAGTTTTTCCTTTCACCTTTAGGGTTTTGCGGGGTCATCCCAAACGTTTAATTTTAATTTTTTGGGATCATCCAGAGTTTTTCCTTTCAATTTTAGGGTTTTGTTTAATTTTAATTTTTTGTTTTAATTGTTTTTCTTTAAATTGTTTAATTTTAATTGTTTTAATTTTAATTTTTGGGATCATCCTCTACCTTTAATTTTCGTTATTTTGGGATCATCTCAAGCTGCTAATATTAATTTTTTCAGCTCATCCCAAGCCTTTCATTTAAATTTCATTTCATTCCAATTTTTGCTCTTCCCACCAAAACACCAAAAAATCCCAGGACAAACAGCTGGGAATCCTTCCCTGTCGGTCCTCAAATCCTGGATAACAATGGGAATAAAATCCTCATTTTTTGGGGGGGAAAAAAAATCCATAAAAATTCCCAGATCCAGCAAATCCGTCGGGACCGGGAATTCTGGGATGGGGGGATTGGAAACTCCCAATTGGGAGTGCTGGGAATTTGGGGCTGGGTTGGGAGTGGATCCCATCCCATGGGATTTTCCCAGCAAAGCCTCTCCCAAGCCCGGCTCCCAAACCCTGGAGAGGCTCCTGGGAGCCGGGAATTGATCCAGGGGGAGGCAGAGAAATTCCAGGGGGAATCCAGGGGGAATCCAGGGGGAAAAGAGCGAGAATGCAGCAGGGAAAACGTGGGAATGTGATGGGAATAGAGCAGGAATGCAGGGAGGGAATGCCATGGGAATAATGGGAATGCCATGGGAATAGGGTGGGAATTCCTGGGAATTCCTGGAGTTTTCAATATCCAGGGCTGGGGGATCCCAGTCCTGACCCTGATCCCAATCCTGACCCTGATCCTGATTTTGATGTCAATCCCAATCCCGACTCCAATCCTGATCCCAATCCTGTTTCTGATCCCAATCCTGATTCTGATCCCAATCCTATTCCCAATCCCAATCCCAATCCCAATCCCGACTCTAACCCTGATTCTGATCCTGATCCTGATCCCAATCCCAACCCCAATCCTGTTCCTGATCCTGAGCCCAATCCCGATCCCGATCCCGATTCTGATCCCAATCCTGAACCCGATCCCAATCCTGTCCCCATCCTGATCCCACTCCCAATCCCAAATCCCAATCCCGATCCCGATCCCGATCCCAAATCCCAAACTCATTCCCAAATCCCAAATCCCAAATCCCAAATCCCTGCTCTGCGGTTCCAGCCCTGAAGCTGCTGCTGCAGGATCCGGTCCCGGCCGTGCGGGTCAAGGTGGCCGAGACCCTGGGACGCCTCGTCCGCCTCCTGTGAATCCCAGAATCCCCAGAATTCCTGGAAATTCCCAGCTCGGAGACCCTGGGACGCCTCCTCCTCCTCCTCCTCCTCCTGCTCCTCCTCTGAATCCCAGAATTCCTGGGAATTCCCGGCTCCGCTCAGCAATACCCCGGGGGACCCCAATCCATGGGAAAAGTCTTCCATCGATCGCCTCCATCCTCGGGGGCAAAAAAAGTGGGAAAGCGGCCGGAATTGGGGATGGGATCCGGCTGCGGAATCCCGGGATCTGGACGGAGCCCAGTCCCACCCCTGCAGCCGCTTCCCGATGGATCCGGGATCCATTCCCACCCCTGCAGGCCGTCCCTCTCTGCTGCTTCCCGGTGGGTGACGGGATCTGTTCCCAAAATTCCCAGCTGGAATTGCCCCCTGTACAGAGACCTGTTTTTAAATAAAGCTTTTGGCTCCCGATCCCACTCTGGAATTTTGGGATTCCTCAGGATTTGGGGGATGGGAAGGGGGGGATCCCGCCTGTGTCCCCATGGGGATGATCCAGGGGCTCTTCTTGCCTCTCACCCACAGGGAAAACCTTGGAATTTCCCGGCTGGTCCTGCCCCATTTCTGCCCCACCTCCGGCTTCTCCTTTGGGATCCTGGTCCAGATCCCATTCCAGGTTCTATCCCAGATCCCATTCCAGGTTCTATCCCAGATCCTTTTCCAGATCCCATTCCAGATCCCATTCCAGGTTCTATCCCAGATCCCATTCCAGGTCCCATTCCGGGTTCTATCCCAGATCCCATTCTGGGTTCTATCCCAGATTCTTTTCCAGATCCCATTCCAGGTTCTATCCCAGATCCCATTCCAGATCCCATTCCGGGTCCCATTCCAGGTTCTATCCCAGATCCCATTCCAGATCCCATTCCGGGTTCTATCCCAGATCCTTTTCCAGATCCCATTCCAGATCCCATTCCGGGTTCTATCCCAGATCCTTTTCCAGGTTCTATCCCAGATCCTTTTCCAGGTCCCATTCCAGGTCCCATTCCAGGTTCTATCCCAGATCCTTTTCCAGGTCCCATTCCAGATCCCATTCCAGGTTCTATCCCAGATCCCATTCCAGGTTCTATCCCAGATCCCATTCCAGGTCCCATTCCAGATCCTTTTCCAGGTCCTGCTCCATTCCCTGGCTTCTTTTCCTGGGATAAACCAGATCCAGGGAATCTCATCCTCTGTTCTGGTCACTTCCAGCTTTTCCATTGGGATCCTGTTCAGGATCCTATCCAAAATCCCGTTCCAGGTCCTATTTACCAAATCCTGCCCCAGATCCCATCCCATGCAAAAAAAGCCTCTCGTGATTCCTGTGGATCCTGGGAATTCTGCGTGTTGGGAACGTGGGAATGGGGGCATGGAGGGGACACCGAGGGCTGTGGGAATGGGAAAACCGGAGAATCCAGCACACGGGGATCCCGGGATCACATCCAAAAAAAGCCTTTATTGAGCACTGGGAATTAGGAAAGTGGCGGATCCCTGTGGATCCCGCGGGATCCCCATGGGAAGGTCAAGCTGTAGAGGCACACGGTGCCGGAGGAGAAGAGCCAGGGACCCAGTGGATCCTGGTGGATCCCGGTGGATCAGGTGTAGAGGCACAGGGTCCCATCGGCGCCCGAGGAGAAGAGCCAGGGCTGCTGGGGGTGGATCCCTGTGTATCCCCCTGGATCTCACTGGAACCCTGGTAGATCCAGGTGTATTCCAGTGGATCTCAGGTGGATCCAGGTGGATCCCAGTGGATCCCGGTGGATCAGGTGTAGAGGCGCACGGTGCCGTCGGCGCCCGAGGAGAAGAGCCAGGGCTGCTGGGGGTGGATCCCGGGTGGATCCCCCTGGATCCCACTGGAACCCTGGTAGATCCAGGTGTATTCCAGTGGATCCCAGGTGGATCCCGGTGGATCCCAGGTGGTGAATCCCTGGTGGATCCCGGTGGATCCCGTTGGATCAGGTGTAGAGGCGCACGGTGCCGTCGGCGCCCGAGGAGAAGAGCCAGGGCTGCTGGGGGTGGAAGGCGACGTCGAGCACGCCGAGGTCGAGGGTGGGCGCGTGGCCCTTGAGCACCTTGAGCGGCACCAGGAGCGCGTTCTGCAGCAGGTCACTGCCCACGGGAGGGGGGAAATAAACGGGATATCCATGGATACCGGGAACGGGAATTGTCCCAATGGGAACGGGAACGGTGACACCGGGAATGGGAATGGTATCCAGGAAAACAAACGGGAATGCTGACACCGGGAACGGGAACGGTATCCATGGGAACGGGAACGCTGGCACCGGGAATGGGAACGGGAACGCTGGCACCGGGAATGGGAATGGTATCCATGGAAACAAACGGGAATGCTGGCACCAGGAATGGGAACGGGAACGCTGGCACCGGGAATGGGAATGGGAATGCTGGCACTGGGAAGGGGAACGGGAATGCTGACACCGGGAATGGAAATTCTGACACCGGGAATGGGAATTGTATCAATGGAAATGGGAATGCTGGCATTGGGAATGGGAATGGGAACGCTGACACTGGGAATGGGAATTGTCCCAATGGAAATAAACAGGAATGCTGACACCAGGAATGGGAATGCTGACATTGGGAATGGGAATTGTCCCAATGGGAACGGGAATTTTGACACCGGGAATGGGAAAGGGAATGGGAATTCTGACACTGGGAATGAGAATTCTGACACTGGGAATGGGAAAGGGAATGGGAATGCTGACACCAGGAATGGAAATTGTCTCAACGGAAATGGGAATTCTGACACTGGAAATGGAAATGCTGACACCGGGAATGGGAATTCTGGGAGTGGGGATTGGAATTCTCACAGCAAGAGTGGGAATTCTGGGAGCAAGAGTGGGAATTCCGGGAGCAGGAATGGGAATTCTCACAGTGGGGATGGGAATTCTGACAGTGGGATGGGAATTCCAGGAGCAGGAATTCTTACAGCAGGAATAGGAATTCTCATAGTGGCAATGGGAATTGTGACACCAGAAACGGGAATTCTCACAGTGGGATTGGGAATTCCAGGAGTGGGAATTCTTACAGTGGGCATGGGAATTCTGATACCGGGAATGGGAATTCTGGGAATGGGATTGGGAATTCTGGGAGTGGGGATGGGAATGGGAATTCTCACACTGGGATGGGAATTCCTGGAGCAGGAAATGGGAATTCTGGGAGCGGGAATGGGAATTCTGACAGTGGGGATGGGAGTTCTGGGAGTGGGGATGGGAATTCTGACACCAGGAATGGGAATGCTGGCAGTGGGAATGGGAATTCTGACCATGGGAATGGGAATTCTGGGAGCAGGAATGGGAATTCTCACACTGGGAATGGGAATTCCAGGAGCGGGAATCTCGTCCTGGGTATCTTTGGGATCCAATCCCGGATATGCCCAGCACTCCCAGCAGCTGCCCCACAAATGCTGCTGCCACCCCAAGGACCCCAAAGGGAGGGATCTGATCCCATAAACACCATAAATAAACCCCATAATCCCACGAGTCCCATAAATCCCACAAATCCTTTAAATAAATCCCATAAATCCCACGAATCCCATAAATCCTGCCAATCCAACAAATTCCACAAATCCCATAAATAAATCCTGTAAACCCCATTAAAAAATCCAACAAATCCCATAAATAAATCCTGTAAATAAATCCATAAATCCCATAAATCCTATAAATAAATCCCCTACATAAATCCCATAAATAAATCCCATAAATCCCATAAATCAATCCCATAAATTCCAATAAATAAATCCATAAATCCCATAAATAAATCCCAAATAAATTAATCCCATAAATTAATCCCACAAATCCCACAAATAAATCCATAAATCCCATAATTAAATCCCATAAATAAACCCTGTAAATCCCACAAACAATTCCCGGTGAATCCCCTAAATAAACCCCACAAATCCCACAAACAATTCCCATGAATCCCATAAATAAATCCCACAAATCCCCCAGACAATTCCCAGTGAATCCCATAAAGAAATCCCAGAAATCCCACAGACAATTCCCAGTGAATCCCATAAATAAATCCCACAAATCCCCCAGTCAATTCCTGGTGATTCCCTTAAATAAATCCCACAAATCCCACAAACAAATCCCATAAATCCCACAAACAATTCCTGGTGAATCCCCTAAATAAATCCCACAAATCCCACAAACAATTCCCGGTGAATCCCCTAAATAAATCCCACAAATCCCACAAACAATTCCCGGTGAATCCCCTAAACAAATCCCACAAATCCCCCAGACAATTCCTGGTGAATCCCATAAACCCACCCCACAAATCCCACAAACAACTCCCATGAATCCCCTACATAAACCCTCCAAATCCCACGCCAATTCCCAGTGAATCCCATAAATAAATCCCACAAATCCCACAAACAATTCCCAGTGAATCCCATAAATAAATCCCACAAATCCCCCAGACAATTCCCGGTGATTCCCTTAAATAAATCCCACAAATCCCGTGACAATTCCTGGTGAATCCCATAAGTAAATCCCACAAATCCCACAAACAATTCCCAGTGAATCCCATAACTAAATCCCACAAATCCCGTGACAATTCCCGTGAATCCCATAAGTAAATCCCACAAATCCCACAAACAAATCCCATAAATCCCACAAACAATTCCCAGTGAATCCCATAAATAAATCCCACAAATCCCCCAGACAATTCCCGTCCCGGTGATTCCCTTAAATAAATCCCACAAATCCCACAAACAATTCCCAGTGAATCCCCATAACTAAATCCCACAAATCCCGTGACAATTCCCGTGAATCCCATAAGTAAATCCCACAAATCCCACAAACAAATCCCATAAATCCCACAAACAATTCCCGGTGAATCCCCTAAACAAATCCCACAAATCTCCCAGATAATTCCCGGTGAATCCCATAAGTAAATCCCACAGATCCCACAGACAATTCCTGGTGAATCCCCTAAATAAACCCCACAAATCCCACAAACAATTCCCATGAATCCCCATAAATAAATCCCACAAATCCCACAAACAAATCCCATAAATCCCACAAACAATTCCCGTGAATCCCATAAAGAAATCCCACAAATCCCCCAGACAATTCCCGGTGAATCCCATAACTAAATCCCACAAATCCCTAAATAAATCCCACAAATCCCCCAGACAATTCCCGGTGAATCCCATAAATAAATCCCCCAAATCCCACAAACAATTCCTGGTGATTCCCCTAAATAAACCCCACAAATCCCACTCCAATTCCTGGCGAATCCCCATAAATAAATCCCATAAATCCCCCAGACAATTCCTGGTGAATCCCCTAAATAAACCCCACAAATCCCATAACTAAACCCCATAAATCCCCCCCTGCCAATTCCCGGTGATTCCCGGCTCCTCACTTGTAGACCATTCCGTGGCAGACGATGACGGAGCCGTCGTCGGAGCCGGAGGCGAAGAGGGGATGGCGCCGGTGGAAGGCGACCGAGCGCACGGCGCGGCCGTGGTGCCTGCGGGGCAGAGACACGGCGGGGATCGGAGCAGGGAAAACACCCGGGAAAAACACCGGGAAAACACCCGGGAAAAACGGGAAAACACCCGGGGAAAACACCGGGAAAACACCCGGGAAAAACGGGGATCGGAGCAGGGAAAAACACCCAGGGATTGGAGCATGGAAAAACACCCGGGAAAAACGGGAATCGGAGCAGGGAAAAACACCGGGGAAAACGGGAAAACACCCGGGGATCGGAGCGCGGAAAAACACCCAGGAAAACACCCAGGGAAAACAGGAATCGGAGCAGGGAAAAACACCCGGGGATCGGAGCAGGGAAAAACACCCGGGGAAAACGGGAAAACACCCGGGAAAAACACCGGGAAAACACCCGGGGAAAATGAGAAAACACCCGGGGAAAATGGGAATCACAGCAGGGAAAAACACCCGGGAAAACAGGAATCGGAGCAGGGAAAAACACCCGGGAAAATGGGAAAACACCCGGGGAAAACGGGAATCGGAGCAGGGAAAAACACCCGGGGATCGGAGCGCGGAAAACACCCGGGGAAAACGGGAAAACACCCGGGAAAAACACTGGGAATCGGAGCAGGGAAAAACACCCGGGAAAAACGGGAAAACACCGGGGAAAATGGAAATCGGAGCAGGAAAAACACCCGGGGAAATGGGAATCACAGCAGGGAAAAACACCCGGGAATCGGAGCAGGGAAAACACCTGGGGATCGGAGCAGGGAAAAACGGGAATTAGAACAGGGAAAAACAGGAATCGGCACCAGGAAAAACACCGGGAAAAACGGGAATCGGCACCAGGGAAAACACCAGGGAAAATGGGAATCAGAGCAGGGAAAAATGGGAATCGGAGCAGGGAAAAACACCCGGGAATCAGCACCGGGAGAAACGGGAATTAGAGCAGGGAAAAACACCCAGGAATAGGCAACGGGAAAAACAGGAATCAGCAACGGGAAAAACACCGGGGAAAACACCAGGGAAAATGGGAATCACAGCAGGGAAAACCGGGAATCGGCACCGGGAAAAATACCGGGGAAAACACCTGGGAATCGGCAATGGGAAAAACAGGAATTAGAGCAGGGAAAAACGGGAATCGGCACCGGGAAAAACACCGGGGAAAACGGGAATCAGAGCAGGGAAAAACACCCGAGAATCAGCAATGGGAAAAACGGGAATTAGAGCAGGGAAAAACGGGAACCGACACCAGGAAAAACACCGGGAAAAACGGGAATCAGAGCAGGGAAAAACAGGAATTGGCAAGGGGAAAAACACTGGGGAAATGGGAATCGGCACCGGGAAAAACAGGAATTAGAGCAGGGAAAAACACCGGGAAAAACCAGGGTAAACATTGGGAATATGGGAATCAGCAATGGGAAAAACCCTGGGAAAAACGGGAATCAGAACAGGGAAAAGCACCGGGATAGACACCAGGAAAAAGGGGAATCAGCACCGGGACAGACATCAGGAAAAACGGGAATTAGCACTGGGAAAAGCACCGGGAAAAACACCGGGATAAATGGGAATTAGAGTCTGGGAAAATGGGAATCAGCACCAGGAAAAACAGGAATCAGCACTGGGATAAACACCAGGAAAAACCAGGAAAAACACTGGGAAAAACGGCAATCAGCACCGGGATAAACACCGGGAAAACAGGAATTAGCACTGGGAAAAACACCGGGAAAAACGGGAATTGGAGCCCGGGAAAATGGGAATCAGCACCAGGAAAAACACCGGGAAAACCAGGAATCAGCACCGGGAGAAACATTGGGATAGACCCCAGGAAAAACTGGAATCAGAGCCCAGAAAATGGGATCAACAAAAACCTGGGATGAGCTGGGGTTTGCAGCTCCCATGGAGAGCTGGGAACGCTCCCGGGACCCCAGGGGACCCCAGGGGACGCCAGGGGATGCCAGGGGATCCTCAGGGATCCGCAGGGATGCCTGGGGACCCCAGGGGGTGCCAGGGATCCACAGGGGACCCCAAGGGACACCAAAGGATGCCAGGGGATGCCAGGGGATCCTCAGGGATCTGCAGGGATCCCAGGGACCCCAGGGGACCCCAGGGGATGTCAGGGGACGCCAGGGAATCTCAGGGATCTTCAGGGATGCCAGGGGACCCCAGGGGATGCCAGGGACCCAAGGGACCCCAGGGGATGCCAAGGGATCCTCAGGGGATGCCAGGGGATGCCAGGGGATGCCAGGGACCCAAGGGGACCCCAGGGATCACCAGGGGTCCCCAGGGGATGCCAGGGATCCACAGGGATCCTCAGGGATGCCAGGGGATTCCAGGGACCCCAGGGGATGCCAGGGACCCCAGGGGATGCCAGGGATCCGCAGGGATCTGCAAGGATCCCAGGGATGCCAGGGGATGCCAGGGGATCCTCAGAGGATGCCAGGGGATCCTCAGGGGATGCCAGGGACCCCAGGGGATGCCAGGGACCCCAGGGGATGCCAGGGGATGCCAGGGATCCCCAGGGGATGCCAGGGATCCTCAGGGATGCCAGGGACCCAAGGGGACCCCAGGGGACGCCAGGGAATGCCAGGGGATCCTCAGGGATCCGCAGGGATGCCAGGGGATGCCAGGGGACCCCAGGGGATGCCGGGGACGCCAGGGGATCCCAGGGGATGTCAGGGATCCTCAGGGATCCTCAGGGATGCCATGGACACCAGGGGACCCCAGGGGATGCCAGGGATCCGCAGGGATCCGCAGGGATCTGCAGGGATGCCAGGGGATGCCAGGGGACCCCAGGGGACGCCAGGGGATCCCAGGGACCCCAGGGGATGCCAGGGATCCGCAGGGATTCTCAGGGACCCCCAGGGACGGGCAGGGATGCGCCGTGACTCACCGCAGCAGGCGGTAGGGGCGCGTGGACAGGTCGAGGTCGAACCAGGCCACCTTGCTGTCGTAGCTGCCGCAGATGACGTTGTCCCCTGGCGAGGGAAGAGCCCCGGGGTGAGCGGGACGGGCCCGGCCCGGGGGGATCCCCTGGGCTCCCGGGGCCATCCCGCACCTCCGGGGTGCACGGCCATGCTGGAGATCCACTGGCAGTTGCTCTGCAGCTTCTTGGCGAGCTCCTGGCGCAGCAGGTTGTAGACGCGCACGGAGCGCTGCGAGGCCACCAGGAAGTAGGGCCGGAGCGGGTGGAACTGCACGCACTGGATCATGCCGGGGCTCTTCCGGAAGGGATCCTGGCTCCAGCGCCGGCTGCTCTGGTGGATCAGCACCTGCCGGCTGCCGGGGTTCCGCACCACCGAGGCCCAGTAGTCGCCCTTGCCGTGCCACGTCACCTGCACCACCGGCTGGGAACAGGATGGGATTGGGATTGGGAAAGGGATCTGGGTGAGATCCCGAAATCCCGACCCTCTGGATCACCCCAGAGCTCCTCAAGGTGGGAATGGGATTGGGATCCGGGTGAGATCCCAAAATCCCGACCCTCTGGATCACCCCAGAGCTCCTCGGGGTGGGATTGGGATCCAGGTGAGATCCCGAAATCCCCAACCCTCTGGATCACCACCGGGGCACAGGAATCACCCAGGCCGTGCCTCGTCACCTGCACCACCGGCTGGGAATGGGATTGGGAATGGGAATGGGAATGGGATTGGGAATGGGATCTGGGTGAGATCCCGAAATCCCGACCCTCTGGATCACCCCAGAGCTCCTCAAGGTGGGAATGGGATTGGGATCCGGGTGAGATCCCGAAATCCCAACCCTCTGGATCACCACTGGGGCACAGAAATTGTTCTGGATGTGCCACGTCACCTGTGTCACCAGCTGGGAACGGGATGGGAATGGGAATGGGAATGGGAATGGGATCCAGGTGAGATCCCGAAATCCCGACCCTCTGGATCACCCCAGAGCTCCTCAGGGTGGGATTGGGATCCAGGTGAGATCCCGAAATCCCGACCCTCTGGATCACCACTGGGGCACAGGAATCGCCCTTGCCGTGCCACATCACCTGCACCACCGGCTGGGAATGGGATGGGAATGGGATTGGGAATGGGATTGGGAATGGGATCTGGGTGAGATCTCAAGAACCTGAGCCTCTGGATCACCCCAGAGCTCCTCAAGGTAGGATTGGGATTGGGATCTGGGTGAGATCCCAAAATCCTGACCCTCTGGATCAGCACTGGGGCACAGAAATCACCCAGGCCATGCCACGCCACCTGCGTCACCGGCTGGGAGTGGAATGGGATCGGGAATGGGAAAGGGATCAGGAACGGGATCCAGGTGAGATCCCAAAATCCCGACCCTCTGGATCACCACTGGGGCACAGGAATTGTTCTGGCTGTGCCACATCACCTGCGTCACCGGCTGGGAATGGGATGAGAATGGGATCAGGAACAGGATCCAGGTGAGATCCTGAAATCCCAACCCTCTGGATCACCCCAGAGCTCCTCGGAGTGGGATCAGGATTGGGATCTGGGTGAGATCCCAAAATCCCGACCCTCTGGATCACCATGGAGGCACAGGAATCGCCCTGGCCGTGCCACGTCACCTGCACCACTGGCTGGGAATGGGATGGGAATGGGATGGGAATGGGATGGGAATGGGATTGGGAATGGGAATGGAATGGAATGGGGATTGGGAATGGGATTGGGATGGGAATGGGAATGGGATGAGAACAGAAATGGGACCTGGGTGAGATCCCAAGATCCCGATCTTCTGGATCATCCCAGAGCTTCTTGGGGTGGGAATGGGAACGGGATTGGGAACGAGAACGGGAACGGGATCCAGGTGAGATCCCGAAATCCCGACCCTCTGGATCATCCTGGAGCTCCCCAGGGTGGGAACAGCGGGATCAGGGAAGGGGAGAGGGGGAGAGGAGAGGGGGAGAGTTTGGTTGGTGGGTCCAGGGATGGGAACAGGAACGGGATTGGGAATGGGAATGAAATTGGGAACGGGATTGGGAATGGGATTGGGATTAGGAATGGGATTGGGACTGGGACTGGGATTGGGACTGGGGCAATTCCCAGGAGCAGCTGAGGGAGCTGTGGGGGCTCATCCCAGAGGAAATCGGGATGGAAGGGATCCAGGGCGGGATCTGCTCCCAGGGAACAGGGACAGGACCAGGGAACAGCCTCAGGTTGGGAATTTTGGGAATATTCCCCTGGCATTGTGGGCAAACAGGGATTTGGGGCCCTGGGAAGCAGGGCAGGGGCTGAGGCCGAGGATTCCCGGGAGAAGCTGGGAAAAGGGGCCGATCCCAGCTGGAATTCCTGCGGCTCCAGGAAACGTTCCCGGGATTTCCCGGAAAACGGGGCTGGGGAAAGGCTCCAGCACTGCCAGGGATTCCTGGGAATGGGAAGGGATCCCTCGGGATGCGGAACAGGGAACAAGGATCCCCTTGGAATTGTGTCCCGTGGGATATGGAGCCGGGAACAAGGATCCATCTGGGATCCTTCCCTCGGGACGTGGAACAGGGAACAAGGATCCCCTGGGAATTGTGTCCCGTGGGATACGGAGCTGGGAACAAGGATCCATCTGGGATCCTTCCCTCGGGATGCAGAACAGGGAACAAGGATCCCCTTGGAATTGTGTCCCGTGGGATACAGAGCCGGGAACAAGGATCCGTTTGGGATCCTTCCCTCGGGACGTGGAACAGGGAACAAGGATCCCCTTGGAATTGTGTCCCGTGGGATACGGAGCTGGGAACAAGGATCCGTTTGGGATCCTTCCCTCGGGATGCAGATCAGGGAACAAGGATCCCCTGGGAATTGTGTCCTTTGAGATGCAGCTGTGGGAATGAGGCCCCTCCCTGAATCCTGGGCTGGGCCTGATCCACAAATTCTGGGAATGCCAATCCCAGCCAGATCCTGGGAATGCCACTCCTACATAAATCACAGGAACGCCGATCCCACCCAGATCCCAGGAATGCCAAGCCCAGCCGGATCCTGGGATTGCTGAGCCCATCCAGATCCCAGGAATGCCGATCCTACCCAGATCCCGGGAATGCCAATCTCATCCAGATCCCCAGAACGCCGATCCCACCCAAACCCTGGGAATGCTGATCCCACTCGGATCCCAGGAACGCTGATCCTACCCAAATCCCGGGAACGCTGATCCCACCCAGATCCCAGCAATGATGATCCCAGCCAGATCCCAGGAATGCCGATCCCAGACGGATCTCGGGAACACCAATCCCACCCAGATCCCAGGAATGCCGATCCCACTCAGATCCCAGGAATGCTGATCCCACCCAGATCCCAGGAATGCCGATTCTCCCCAGATCCCAAAAACACCGATCCCAACCGGATCCCGGGAACACCAATCCCACCCAGATCCCAAGAACACCGATCCCACTCAGATCCTGGGAACGCCGATCCCACCCGGATCCCAAGAACGCCGATCCCAGACGGATCCCGGGAACGCCAATCCCACCCAGATCCCAGGAACACTGATCCCAGATGGATCCCGGGAACGCTGATCCCACCCGGATCCCAGGAATGCTGATCCCACCCGGATCCCAAGAACACCGATCCCAACTGGATCCCAAGAACACCGATCCCACTCGGATCCCGGGAATGCTGATCCTAGCCGGATCCCGGGAACACCGATCCCACTCAGATCCTGGGAACGCCGATCCCACCTGGATCCCAAGAACACCAATCCCACCCGGATCCTGGGAATGCCGATCCCAGCCAGATCCCAAGAACACCGATCCCACCCGGATCCCGGGAACACCGATCCCAGCCGGATCCCGGGAACGCCGATCCCAGCCGGATCCCGGGAACGCCGATCCCAGCCGGATCCCGTGGATCCCACCTTGCTGTGCTGCACCAGCAGCCGGATCCCCTTGCCGCGCTCCTCGGGGCTGGCCGGGACCCACCGGACGGGCTGGATCCGCTCCTCCTCCGGAGCTTCCCAGGAATCCAGGAGCTGATCCGTGGCTGCCACCAGCAGCCGGTCCCCGAGGCCCGGATTCACCAGGAGCACCTGCTCATCCCTGGGAACGGGAAACCCGGGATCAGCGGGGATCCTCTGGGATCAGCGGGGATCCTCTGGGATCAGCGGGAATCCGCTGGGATCAGGGAATGCTCCCCCAGGAGCACCTGCTCATCCCTGGGAATGGGAAATCTGGGATCAGCGGGGATCCCCTGGGATCAGCGGGGATCCTCTGGGATCAGGGGGAATCCGCTGGGATCAAGGAACACTCCCCCAGGAGCACCTGCTCATCCCTGGGAACGGGAAACCCGGGATCAGCGGGGATCCCCCAGGATCACGGGGAATCCTCTGGGATCAGGGAACGCTCCCCAGGAGCACCTGCTCATCCCTGGGAACGGGAAATCTGGGATCAGGGGGGATCCGCTGGGATCAAGGAATCAAAGATGAGCACCTGCTCATCCCTGGGAACGGGAAACCTGGGATCAGCGGGGATCCCCTGGGATCAGCGGGGATCCTCTGGGATCAAGGAACCCTCCCCAGGAGCACCTGCTCATCCCTGGGAATGGGAAATCTGGGATCAGGGAGGATCCTCTGGGACCAAGGAAATCTGGGAATAATCCTTGGGAATGCTGCCAGGGCACTCACACAGCCACGGCCACCAGGCGGATGCTGGGGTTGGGGTTCCAGGGAAATTTGGGAATGTGGGGATGATCCCAGGGCAATTCGGGAATGTGGGGATGCTCCCGGGGCACTCACACGGCCACGGCCACCAGGCAGATGCTGGGGCTGGGGTTCCAGGGAAATTCGGGAATGATCCCAGGGAAATCTGGGAATGTGGGGATGATCCCAGGGCACTCACACGGCCACGGCCACCAGGCAGATGCTGGGGCTGGGGTTCCAGGGAAATTCGGGAATGATCCCAGGGCAATCTGGGAATGTGGGAATGATCCCAGGGCACTCACACGGCCACGGCCACCAGGCAGATGCTGGGGTTGGGGTTCCAGGGAAATTCGGGAATGTGGGGATGTTCCCAGGGAAATTCGGGAATGTGGGGATGCTCCCGGGGCACTCACACGGCCACGGCCACCAGGCAGATGCTGGGGTTGGGGTTCCAGGGAAATTCGGGAATGTGGGGATGCTCCCAGGGAAATTCGGGAATGTGGGGATGATCCCGGGGCACTCACACGGCCACGGCCACCAGGCAGATGCTGGGGTTGGGGTTCCAGGGAAATCTGGGAATGATCCCAGGGAAATCTGGGAATGTGGGGATGATCCGGGGGCACTCACACGGCCACGGCCACCAGGCAGATGCTGGGGTTGGGGTTCCAGGCCACGCTCTTGACCACGGAGCCGAGCGGGAGCGTGCGGAGGCAGCGCGCGGTGCTCACCTCCCAAAACCGCACCGAGCCATCGTCAGAGCCTGCGCAACAGCAACAGCAACAACAGTGGGATAACAACAACAACAATGGGGTAACAGCAACAACAATGGGATAACAACAACAGTGGGATAACAGCAACAATGGGATAGCAACAACAACAATGGGATAACAACAACAACAATGGGATAACAGCAACAATGGGATAGCAACAACAATGGGATAACAGCAACAATGGGATAGCAACAACAACAGGATAACAGCAACAACAACAACGGGATAACAATGGGATAACAGCAACAACGGGATAATAGCAACAACAATGGGATAACAGCAACAATGGGATAACAGCAACAATGGGATAACAACAACAACAATGGGATAACAGCAACAGCAACAACAACAGCGGGATAGCAACAGCAACAGCGGGATAACAGCAATAATGGGATAGCAACAATAGGATAGCAACAACGGGATAACAACAACAACAATGGGACAACAGCAACAACAACAACAGCAGGATAGCAACAGCAACAACAACAACGGGATAACAATGGGATAACAGCAACAGCAACAGCGGGATAACAGCAAGAGCGGGATAGCAACAACGGGGGTAACAACAACAACAGGATAACAACAACAGGATAACAGCAACAATGGGATAGCAACAACGGGATAGCAATGGGATAGCAACGGGATAGCAACAACGGGATAGCAATGGGATAGCAACAACGGGATAACAACGGGATCATGGGACAGTGGGATAATGGGGATAATGGGATTGGGATTGAGATAAGGGGATAATGGGAATGGGATAATGGGGATGGGATAATGAGGATGGGATAATGGGATAATGGGGATGGGATGATGGGAATGAGATTCCCAGGAATACGGATGGGAATGGGGATGGGAACGGAATTGGAATCATGGGAATGGGGATGGGATTGGGAATAAGGATGGGAATGGGATAATGGGATAATGGGATAATGGGATAATGGGATAATGGAATGGGGATGGGATTCCCAGGAATAGGGATGGGAATGGGGATGGAAACGGGATTGGAATAATGGGATTGGGATAATGGGAATGGGATGGGAATGGGATAATGGCAATGGGATAATGGGATAATGGGATTAGGATTAAGATTAGGAATGGGATATTGGGATAATGGGAATGGGATAATGGGAATGGGCATGGGAATGGGATATTGGGATAATGGGAGTTGGACTGGGAATGGGGATGGGATAATGGGAATGGGGGAATGGGATAATGGCAGTAGGATAATGGGATTGGGATAACGGGGATGGGACTGGGACCCCGGAGCCGCTGGCAAAGCTCCAGAGCATTCCAGAGGCGCCGCAGGGCGGGGCCAATCCCGGGATCCTGCCCCAGAGCCGGGGTTGGGATCTTGCAGTGGGAAAAGCCCCGATCCCAACCCTGGCCCCGGAGCAGCTCCGGGTGGAGCTGGGCCGTGGATCCGTGGGATTCATCCCGGGAATTCCCAATCCAGGGCGGGTCCGTACCTGACACCAACCACTGCCCGCTGGGGGAGACGCTCAGGGTCCGCACCAGGCTGGTGTGGCCGCGGTAAACCTGGGGAAAACCGGGAATGAGGGAGAATCCCAAATCCCAGGAGCTCCATGGGAACCTCCAGGAGCTGCTCCGGAATCCTCGGGAAGGGAGGAGGAGCAATTTGGGATCTGGAGGGAGCACGGCCAAGGCCGCCCCATCCCACATCCACAGGGATGGGAATCCCAAGGAATGGGGATTCCAGCCCTTTCCTGGGGAATATTCCCAAAAATCCCATCCCGAGGCCTTTCCCTTGGTCCTGTCCCTGTTTCCTGGGAGCAGATCCTGCCCTGGATCCCTCTGGATCCCTTCAATCCCACTTTTCTCTGGGATGAGCCCCCCCAGCTCCCTCAGCTGCTCCCGGGATTCCCCCATTCCCAATCCCAGCCATGAACCCACCAAATCCCCATTTGCCCCAAATTCCAGGGGAATATTCCCAAAAACCCCAATCCAAGGCCATTCCCTTGGTCCTGTCCCTGTTTCCTGGGAGCAGATCTCACCCTGGATCCCCCTGGATCCCTTCAATCCCACTTTTTTCTGAGATGAGCCCCCCCAGCTCCCTCAGCTGCTCCCAGGAAGTTTTCCGGAGCCATTCCCGAAAATCCCAGCAAAGGGGGATCCTCCCCAGCCCCGTTTTCCATGGATCCGCGGGAGCATTTCCCACAGGAATTCCCGCTGGGATCGGCCCCTTTTCCCAGCTTCTCCCAGCAATCCTCATCCTCAATCCCTGCCCCGAGCTTCCCAAGGCCCCAGATCCCAGAGATCCACCAGATTCCAGGGTTCCCGACCGGGTCCCTCACCAGAGCCTGTGTGGTGGGGAAGGGCTGCAGGTCCCTCGGCCTGGGCAGCTTGGGAATGAGATCCTCGGGATCCACGTTGACCTGCGGGGACGGGAACCACAGCGATCCCGACACCGCCCCCTCCGGCCGGGCATTCCCGGGGTGGGGGTTTTGGGGTGTTTTTGGGGTGTTTTTGGGGTGTTTTTGGGGTGTTTTTGGGGTGTTTTTGGGCGGGGTTAGGGGTCGCGCACCCTCATCCTGCGCTGGCGGGGGCAGAGGTAGAGGTCGAGGCAGCGCTCGAAGCGCTCGTGGATGAAGCGCGGGTAGGCGGGCACGGCGCGCAGGCTCGGGAAGCGCCGCGGCAGGAAGCTCGGGCGCCGCTCCGACGGATCCTGCTGCTGCCAGGCCAGCTCCTGCCGGGAACGGTGCGGGAATGGGGCGGGAATGGGGCGGGAATGGTGTGGGAATGGTGTGGGAATGGGGCGGGAATGGTGCGGGAATGGTGTGGGAATGAGGGAATGGGGGAATGGGGAAGGGAAGGGGATGGGGAGAGGCCGCTCGCCAGGCAGGAGGGGGGAGCACGGGATGGGGATGGCGGGGCAGGGTCAGAGGGAATGGCGGGAGGGAGAGGGGAATGGGGATGGGGAATGGGATAACGGGAATGGGATAATGGGATAATGGGGATGGGATAATGGGGATGGGGAATAGGATAATGGGGATGGCATGATGGGATAATGGGGATGGGGATAATGGGATGATGGGAATGGGATAATGGGGATGGGATAATGGGAATGCGAAAAATGGGATTGGGGATGGGGAATGGGAATGGGGATGGGATAATGGGAATGGGAAAAATGGGATAATGGGGATGGGATGATGGGATAATGGGGATGGGATAATGGGGATGGGGATAATGGGATAATGGGGATGGGATGATGGGGATGGGAAAAATGGGAATGGGGAATGGGGGGAATGGGAATGGGGAATGGGGAATGGGAATGGGAATGGGGAAAATGGGAATGGGAATAGGAATGGGGATGGGGAATGGGGAATGGGAATGGGAATTGGGAATGGGGAATGGGGAGGGGAAAATGGGATAATGGGGATGGGATAATGGGAATGGGAATGGGAATGGGGATGGGATAATGGGAATAGGATAATGGGAATGGGATGATGGGGATGGGGAATGGGAATGGGAACAGGGATGGGGAGGGGATAATGACATAATGGGAATGGAAATGGGAATAGGATAATGGGAATGGGGATGGGATAATGGGGATGGGATAATGGGGATGGGATGATGGGATAGTGGGGATGGGAAAAGTGGGAATGGGAATAGGATAATGGGGATGGGATAATGGGGATGGGATAATGGGGATGGGATAATGGGGATGGGATAATGGGGATGGGGATGGGATGGGATGGGATGGGAGGCCCTGGGCTCGGGAGGAGCCATTCCCAAGGGTCAGGGTCGCTCCCACCGGCAGCTCCTTGGCCAGGATTCCCAATCCTCCTCATCCCATTGGGAGCTTCCCATCCTCATCCCACTGGAGCTCTTCCCACTGGGATTTCCCTGCCCGTTTTCCCCCCATCCATCCCTTCTGGATTCAAATCCCACTCCAGGGCCTCTCCCACTTATCCAGGGACACCCCAATCCCTGGGGAGTGACCCCAAATCTGCCTCCATTCCATGGGATCCTGGAACGCCCTGGGTGGGAATTCCGAGCTGATCCCATTCCATGGGCGGAGACAATTCCCAAAACTCCTCCCAGGGATGAAACACCCACAAACATCCCACACAAATTCCCAGGGAAAACTCCCTCCATTCCACAGGATCCTGGAATGTTCTGGGTGGGAATTCCGAGCTGATCCCACTCCATGGGTGGCGACAATTCCCAAAACTCCTCCCAGGGATGAAACACCCACAAACATCCCACACAGATTCCCAGGAAAAACTCCCTCCATTCCACAGGATCCTGGAACGCCCCAGGTGGGAATTTCAAGCTGATCCCATTCCATGGGTGGCAACAATTCCCAAAACTCCTCCCTGAGCAACCCAAGGGATCAAACACCCACACAAATTCCTAGGGAAAATCCCTTCCAAACCCAACTGGATCCCCCCCGATCCCCTCTGTGGAGCGGCCCCGCGGGATTCTCCCGGCATTCCCGGCGTTCCCGGCATTCCCGGCGTTCCCACCTCCTCGGGGCTGAGCAGGAATTCCGGGGGCGGGTTGTAGGACTCGGCGTGTCCCGGCAGGGGCATTTTGGGAGCGGGCACGTGCATCTTGTGCCGGCCCAGCACCGAGTTGGGCTCCTCGCGCGCCCACAGGTCGTAGAAAGCGGGAGCGCCCTCCTTGGGCTTCCGGGGCTGGATCCAGCCCATCTTGATGGCGTGGACCAGCTTGGAGACCTGCGGAGCATTCCCAGGATTTGGGGAGAGGCCCGGGGGGAGTTTTCCGTCCTCCTCGTCCCACCCGAGCTTTTCCAGCCTCCCCAGCTTTCCACGGATCCTCCTGGTCCCACCTGGATCTTTGGGATCTCCTCATCCCACCTGGATCCTCCCCAGCCTTCCATGGATTCTCCTGATCCTGCCTGGATCTTTGGGATCTCCTCATCCCTGCTGGATCTTTCCATCCTCCCATCCCACCGGGATTTTTCCCATCCTCCTCGTCCCACCCGAGCTTTTCCAGCCTCCTCAGCTTTCCATGAATTCTCCTGATCCCGCCTGGATCTTTCCAATCTCCTGACCCCAGCTGGATCCTCCTCAGCTTTCCATGGATTCTCCTGATCCTGCCTGGATCTTTGGGATCTCCTCATCCCAGCTGGATCTTTCCATCCTCCCCATCCCAACGAAATGTTTCCATTCTCCTCATCCCACCGGGATTTTTCCAATCTCCTCATCCCATCTGGATCTTTCCATCCTCCCCATCCCACCGGGATTTTTCCCATCCTCCTCATCCCACTGGATCTTTTCCACCCTCCTCAGCTTTCCACGGATCCTCCTGATCCCATCCAATCTTTCCCATCTCCTGATCCCACCACGATCTTTCCATCCTCCTCATCCCACTGGAGTTTTTCCACCCTCCTCAGCTTTCCACGCATCCTCCTGATCCCATCTGGATCTTTCCAATCTCCTGATCCCACCACGATCTTTTCCATCCTCCTCATCCCACCTGGGTGTTTCCATCCTCCCCATCCCACCAGGATTTTTCCCATCCTCCTCATCCCACTGGAGCTTTTCCACCCTCCTCAGCTTTCCACGGATCCTCCCGATCCCACCCGGATCTTTCCCATCTCCTGATCCCATCCGGATCTTTTCCATCCTCCTCATCCCACCTGGCTGTTTCCAATCTTCCAATCCATTGGGATCTTCCCACCCTTCTCAGCTTTTCCCTCCTCCTCCTCCTCATCCCATCCGGATTTTTTCCAATCTCCTGATCCCACCGGGGCTTTTCCATCCTCCCCATCCCACCTGGATTTTTCCAACCTTCTCATCCCACCAGGATCTTCCCACTGGGATCTTCCCAACCTCCTCAGCTCCTCCGCCTTCATCCCACCTGGATTTTCCCACCATCCCCATCCCTCCGGGACCTTCCCGATCCCCTCATCTCATCCAGATCTTCTCAGTCTCCTCATCCCCCTGGAGCTTTTCCGTCCTCCCCATCCCACCTGGATCTTTCCTGCCACTTCATCCCACGGAGATCGTCACATTCTCCTCAATCCCACCGGGATCCTCCCACCCTCCTCAGCTTTTCCACCATTCTCATCCCACTGGGATCTTCCCAATCTCCCCATCCCACCAGGACTTCTCCAACCTCTTCATCTCACCTGGATCTTTCCCTTCTCCTTAACTTTTCCACCCTCCCCATCCCACCTGGATCTTTCCAACCTCCTCATCCCATTGGGATCTTTCCACCCTCCTCATCCCACCGGGATCTTTTCAACCTTCTCATCCTACCCAGATCTTTCCCTTCTCCTTAACTTTTCCATCCTCTCCCATCCCACCAGGATCTTCCCAATCTCCCCATCCCACCAGGACTTCTCCAACCTCTTCATCTCACCTGGATCTTTCCCTTCTCCTTAACTTTTCCATCCTCTCCCATCCCACCGGGATCTTCCCAATCTCCTCATCCCACCTGGATCTTTCCATCCTTCTCTTCCCATGTGGATCTTTCCATCCTCTCCCATCCCACCAGGATTTTCCCAATCTCCCCATCCCACCTGGATCTTTCCAACCTCTTCATCCTACCTGGATCTTTCCCTTCTCCTTAAATTTCCATCCTCTCCCATCCCACCTGGATCTTTCCAACCTTCCCCATCCCTTTGGGATCTCTCCCATCCTCTTCATCCTTTTCCATCCTCCCCATCCCACCAGGATCTTTCCATCCTCTCCCATCCAACCAGGATTTTCCCAACCTCCTGATCCCACCGGGATCTTTCCAACCTTCTCTTCCCATATGGATCTTCCCAATCTCCTCATCCTACCTGGATCTTTCCCTTCTCCTTAACTTTTCCATCCTCTCCCATCCCATCAGGATCTTTCCAACCTCCTCATCATCCTTTTCCACCATTCTCATCCCACCGGGATTTTCCCAATCTCCTCATCCCACCTGGATCTTTCCAACCTTCTCATCCTACCTGGATCTTTCCCTTCTCCTTAACTTTTCCATCCTCCTCATCCCACCTGAAGCTTTTCCACCTTTCTCATCCCACTGCGATCTTCCCAATCTCCTGATCCCACCTTTCTCATCCCACATCTCCCCATCCCACCAGGACTTCTCCAACCTCTTCATCCTACCTGGATCTTTCCCTTCTCCTTAACTTTTCCACCCTCCCCATCCCCCCGGGATCTTTCCACCCTCCTCATCCCATTGGGATCTTCCCATCCTCTTCATCCTTTTCCATCCTCCCCATCCCACCTGGATCTTTCCATCCTCTCCCACCCCACCAGGATCTTCCCAATCTCCTGCTCCCACCTGGATCTTCCCACCCTCCTCAGCTTTCCCACTCCAGGGCTCTCCCCCCGGAATTCCGGGCCCTCTCCCACCTTTTCCTTCTCCACCAGGGAGGGGATGAAGCTCCGTTTGTCCTCGGGCCGGTTGGTCACCGGGTGGATCCGCACCTCGTGAGTGAAGAAATCCACGGACGGCTGGAAAAACGGGAACGCTCAGCCCCCGGCCTGCATTCCCAACGGGAATTACAGCCCTGGGACCTCACCTTGGGCATTCCCAACGGGAATTACAGCCCCGGGACCTCACCTTTCAGCATTCCCAACAGGAATTACAGCCCTGGAGCCTCGCCACGGGCATTCCCGGTGGGAATTCCATCCCTGGGGCCTCACCTCCCACATTCCCAGTGGGAATTCTGCCCTTGGCACTTCCCCTTTCAGCATTCCCAGTGGGAATTCCATCCCTGGGGGCTCCCCTTGGGCATTCCCAACGGGAATTACAGCCTCGGGACCTCCCCTTTCAGCATTCCCAACAGGAATTCCAGCCTCGGGACCTCCCCTTTCAGCATTCCCAACGGGAATTACATCCCTGGCGCCTCCCCACGGGCATTCCCAGTGGGAATTCCAGCCCTGGCGCCTCACCTTGGGCATTCCCAGTGGGAATTCTGCCCTTGGCACTTCCCCTTTCAGCATTCCCGGTGGGAATTCCAGCCCTGGGACCTCCCCTCCCACATTCCCAGCAGGAATTCCAGCCCTGGGGCCTCACCTTGGGCATTCCCAATGGGAATTCCAGCCCTGGGGCCTCCCCCCCCCACATTCCCAGCAGGAATCCCAGCCCTGGTCCCTCCCATCCCGATCCCGAGTTCCCGGGGCTGGGCAGGTGTCGTGTCCGTCCCCCCTCACCTCGTAGGGGTCGAAGTTGAGGTCCCCGAAGTGCCCCCGCTGCAGGCGCTGCACCAGCTCCAGCTGCTCCTCCGACAGAGCCACCTCCGCACCCGTCTGACGGTCCTGAACCGTGCGCCTGGCACCGGACAGACACACCCACACTGGACACACCGACACGGCGGCAGGGCGGGGGGGGACGGACACACCGGGGGATGGGGGACACAGGGGGATGGGGGACACCGGGGGATGTGGACACAGGGGGATGGGGGACACAGGGGGATGTGGACACCAGGATATGGACACCCGGATATGGACACTGGAATCCCGGGATGGACTCCAGGATGGACACCGGGATATGGACAGTGCCATGGGGAACACAGGGGGATGTGGGACACCGGGGGATGTGGACACAGGGATATGGACACTGGAATCCCAGGATGGACACAGGGATGGACACCGGAGGATGTGGGACATGGGGATATGGACACCGGGATATGGACACTGGAATCCCAGGATGGACTCCAGGATGGACACTGGGATGTGGACAGTGCCATGGGGGACACCGGAGGATGTGGGACACAGGGGGATGTGGGACACGGGGATATGGACAAGGGGATATGGACACTGGAATCCCGGGATGGACACAGGGATGGACACTGGGATGTGGACAGTGCCATGGGGGACACCAGGGGATGGGGGACATGGGGATGGACACGGGGATATGGACACTGGAATCCTGGGATGGACGCAGGGATGGACACCGGGGGACGTGGGACACCAGGGGATGAGGGACATGGGGATGGACACAGGGATATGGGACAAGGGGATATGGACACGGGGATATGGACACCAGGATGGACACCGGGATATGGACACCGGGGGATATGGGACAAGGGGATGTGGGACATGGGGATATGGACACCAGGATGGACACCGGGATATGGACACCGGCATGGGGGACACCGGGGGATGTGGGACATGGGGATATGGGACACGGGGATATGGACACCAGAATCCCGGGATGGACACCAGGATGGACACTGGGATGTGGGACATGGGGATGGACATTGGGATATGGACAGTGCCATGAGGGACACCGGGGGATGTGGGACACGGGGATGGACACAGGGATATGGGCATCGGAATCCTGGGATGGACACTGGGATGGACACAGGGATATGGGCATCGGAATCCTGGGATGGACACTGGGATGGACACAGGGATATGGGCATTGGAATCCTGGGATGGACACCAGGATGGACATCAGGGTGTGGGATATGGGGATGGACGCCAAGATATGGACACCAGAATGGATGTTGGGATATGGACACTGCCATGGGGGACACCGGGGGATGGGGGACACTGGGATATGGATGACACCGGGATATGGACACTGGAATCCCGGGATGGACACCAGGATGAACATCGGGGTGTGGGATATGGGGATGGACACTGGGATATGGACACCAGGATGGGGGACACTGGGGGATGTGGGACATGGGGATACGGACACCAGGATGGACACAGGGATATGGACACGGGGATATGGACACCGGCATGAGGGACACCGAGGGATATGGGACACAGGGATATGGGCATCGGAATCCCAGGATGGACACTGGGATGGACATCGGGATGTGGGACATGGGGATGGACACCAGGATATGGACACTGGCATGGGGGACACTGGGATGGACGCTGGGACAGACACTGGGATGGACACAGGGATGTGGGACACCAGGATTGACATTGGGATATGGACACCAGGATGGACACCGGGACGGACACCGGGATGGACACCGGGATGGACACTGGGATATGGGCATTGGATTCCCAGGGTGGACACGGGGATGTGGGACACGGGGATGGACACGGGGGTATGGACACCAGAATCCTGGGATGGACACCAGGATGTGGGACAGGGATGGACACCAGGATGGAGACCAGGATGGAGACCAGGATGAATATTGGGATGGACACTGGGATGTGTGGACACAGGGATGGACACCACGATGGACACCACGATGGACACTGGGATATGGGCATCGGAAGCCCAGGATGGACATTGGGATGGACACTGGGATGGACACAGGGATGGACACAGGGATGGACACCAGGATGAGCACCGGGACGGACACTGGGGTGTGAGACACGGGGATGTGGGAGAGGGATGGACACAGGGATGGACACCAGGATCCTGAGATATGGGACTGGGAATGCAGAGGGATCCCTGGGAATGCAGAGGGATCCCTGGAAAGCAGAGGGATCCCTGGGAATGCAGAGGGATCCCTGGGAATGCAGAGGGATCCCTGGGAATGCAGAGGGAATTTCCCAGGATGCAGAGGGATCCCTGGAATGCAGAGGGATTCCTGGAATGCAGAGGGATTCCCAGAATGCAGAGGGATTCCCGGAATGCAGAGGGATTCCTGGAATGCAGAAGGGAATTTCCAGGAATGCAGAGGGATTCCTGGGGTTGCAGAGGGATCCCTGGGAATGCAGAGGGATCCCTGGAATGCAGAGGGATCCCTGGGAATGCAGAGGGAATTTCCCGGAATGCAGAAGGGATTTTCCAGGATGCAGCTGAGGATGGATGGGAGGGAGGGAGGGAGGGAGGGAGGCTCCGTGCCCGATCCCAAATCCCCACATATCCGGAATCACCCTGGAAAAGCCTCAGGAAGGCTCCAGGACCCTGAATTCTGGGATTTTGGGAACCCCACACAAACCCCACGTGCGGAGCACACCCGGGGAACCACGGAACACTTCGGGATTTTAAGGCTCATCCCCCATCCCGTGGGGCACCTCCCGCCCATCCCAAGGTTTTTTTTCCAGGAATTCCTCACCAGTATTCCGGGTTTTCCATCTTCTCCAGGAACAGGTCCAGCTCGTCCTTGCTCCTCAGGGGTTTGTAGATTTTCTTCCCGTCCAGGTCGTAGCCGATGTGCGGGAAATCCTGGTACCACTCCATGGGAATGTTCCCCACCGTGTTCCGGATGTCCTGGAGGGGAAAACACCGGGAAAAGGGTGAGGGGAGGGCACGGAATTCCAGGGAATATCCTTGGGGGAAACAGTGAGGGAATTCCAGGGAATCCTTGGGGGAAAAGGTGAGGGAATTCCAGGGAATCCTTGGGGGAAAGGGTGAGGGAATTCCAGGGAATCCTTGGGGGAAACGGTGAGGGAATTCCAGGGAATCCTTGGAGGAAACAGTGAGGGAATTCCAGGGAATCCTTGGGGGAAACAGTGAGGGAATTCCAGGGAATCCTTGGGGGAAACAGTGAGGGAATTCCAGGGAATCCTTGGAGAAAGAGGTGAGGGAATTCCAGGGAATCCTTGGGGGAAAGGGTGAGAGAATTCCAGGGAATCCCTGGAGGAAGAGGTGAGGGAATTCCAGGGAATCCTTGGGGAAAAGGTGAGAGAATTCCGGGGAATCCTTGGGGGAAAGGGTGAGGGAATTCCAGGGAATCTTTGCAGATGCTTCCCAAAGAAGTTTTCCTTGGAATGGCCCCGGGCATTCCTGCCACACATTCCTGGCAGCAGGAAAAGGGATCATTCCCTGAAATTATCCTTGGGAAAAGGGATCCTTCCCTGAAAATATCCATGGTAAAAGGGATCAGAATCAGGCAAAGGGGCAAGATTCCAAGGGATCCAGGGGTGGGAAAGGGCAGAATTCCAAGGGATCCAAAGGTGGGAGGGGGCAGAATTCCAAGGGATCCAAAGGTGAGAAAGGGGAGAATTCCAAGGGATCCAAAGGTGGGAGGGGGCAGAATTCCCTGTGCCCCCACTGCTGGCTGTGATTCCTTGGATTTTGGGTGCAATTCCATGGATTTTGGGACTCCCTGTGCCCCCAGCCTCTGCCCACAATCATCTCCATGACTCTGGCTGCAATTCCCTGGATTCTGGCTGCAATCCCATAGATTTTGGCTTCAATTCCATGGATTTTGGCCCTGATCCCACGGATTCTGGCTGTGATCTCACGGATTTGGGGACTCCCTGTGCCCCCAGCCTCTCTGCCCAGGACCATCTCCACATCCCTGGCTGCATTCCCACGGATTTTGGGACTCCCTGTGTCCCCAAACCCCTCTGTGTCCCTGGTTGTGATTCCATGGATTCTGGCTGCGATTCCCTGGATTCTGGCTATGATCCCAAGGGTTTTGGCTGCAATTCCATAGATTTTGGGACTCCCTGTGCCCCCAGCCTCTGCCCAGGACCATCTCCGCATCCCTGGCTGCATTTCCACGGATTTTTGGCTGCAATTCCATGGATTTTGGGACTCCCTGTGCCTCCAGCCTCTCTGCCCAGGACCATCTCCACATCCCTGGCTGCATTCCCACAGATTTTTGGCCGCAATTCCGCGGATTTTGGCCGCGGCTCCACAGACTTTGGCCACAGCCCCACAGGCAGGTTTTGGCCGCGATCCCGCAGGTTTTGGCCGCCATCCCACGGGTTTCAGGACTCCCCGCTCCCCCATCTCAGCTCGGATCCCCCTCCTCGCTGCCCCCGGGGGGGATCGATCCCCACCGGAGCCGCTCCGGCCTTTTCCCGGGAATTGTGGCGGCTGGAAGGTGCCGGGGCCGGGATCAGGATCGCTCCCGGCGCTAAACGAAAGCAGATGGCTCCGGGAGCTTCCAGAGGGCCGGCAGGGGGATGACAGAGGTTGGGTTTCGGAAGCTGCCGAGACAGGGATTAAGTGCGGGAGCGCACGGAAGGTGCCGCGCTCCGGCCGGGAATGAACCTCCCGCGCGGAGCTCCTGGGAGGCGCCGCTGCGAAAGCGGGGGGGGAAAGCTCGGGGAAAACTGCAGGGAAAACTGCGGGAAAAACTCAGGAAAAACCGCAGGAAAAACTGCAGGAAAAACGCAGGAAAAACTGCAGGAAAAACTCAGGAAAAACTGCAGGAAAAACTGCAGGAAAAACGGGCAATTCCCGGGCAATTCCAGGGCCATTCCTGGGCCATTCCCGGGTTGTTTTTTCCAGGTGGAAATGCTGGATTTCCTCGGGGATTGCTGGAGTTGGGAGGGGGGGGATAAGGCAGCTTGGAGCTGGGGGAATTCCCGGCTCGGGATGCTCCGGGGATTCCTCCCGGGAATCCTGGCTGGGGAGGCAGGGAAATCCCGGGGGATGCCGGAGCCCCTTCCAGGGCCTTTTCCAGGGTTTTGTTTTGGGAGAGCTGGGGAGGGGTTTGGGATCCAGGCTGGAGGGGACAGCACCCAGGGAATGGCTTCCCATGGAATATTGGGATTGTGGGATGGAATTCCCGGAGAATCCAGGGCTGCTCCATCCCTGGGACACCGGGAATGGGACAGGGAATGACACCTGACACCTCTGGAATTCCCGTGCCCCAATTCCCTCCTGGCTCTCCTCCCCGGGCAGGGAATTCCAACAAATCCCGGCGGCGGCTCCTCAAGGGTTAATTCCCGAATTCCCTCCCGCCCCGGGAGCAGCGGGAATGGGAAGGGGCCGGGATAAATCCCAATTCCCAGCCGGAATCCATCCCGGCATGGAAAATCCTCCGGGAATCCTCGGGGATCTCGGGATCACCGGGAATGTCCTGGGGAGGGGGGGGGCAGCGAATTCCCTCGGCTCCGGGCGCTCCCGGAATTCCAGAGGGATCCCAGAGCTGAGCGAATTCCCTCGGCTCCAGGCGCTCCCGGAATTCCAGAGGGATCCCAGAGCTGAGCGAATTCCCTCGGCTCCGGGCGCTCCCGGAATTCCAGAGGGATCCCAGAGCTGAGCGAATTCCCTCGGCTCCAGGCGCTCCCGGAATTCCAGAGGGATCCCAGAGCTGAGCGAATTCCCTCGGCTCCAGGCGCTCCCGGAATTCCAGAGGGATCCCAGAGCTGAGCGAATTCCCTCGGCTCCGGGCGCTCCCGGAATTCCAGAGGGATCCCAGAGCTGAGCGAATTCCCTCGGCTCCGGGCGCTCCCGGAATTCCAGAGGGATCCCAGAGCTGAGCGAATTCCCTCGGCTCCGGGCGCTCCCGGAATTCCAGAGGGATCCCAGAGCCGCCCCACGGCAGTTCCGGTGACCTTCGGGGTTGGGAGCAAAGGGAATTTCTGGGGAAAACCGGGAAAGGAGCGGCGAATCCCGGGAGTGGGGAATTCCAGAGGGATCCCAGAGCTGCCCCCCATGGCAGCTCCGGTGAACTTTGGGGTTGGGAGCAAAGGGAATTTCTGGGGAAAACAGGTTGGGGGGGCGACAGGAAAAGCGAGGGAAGGAGCGGCGAGGAGCGCGGGCATGTGGCGAAGGGGTTAAACCCGGCCTGGAGGGTGAGCTCAGGTAGGCCGGGCCTGGGGCTCCCCTTTCCAAAGGCTCCTTTTCCAAGGAAGCCGGGCCCGGAGGAGGGGCCGGGCCGCCCATTCCCGCCGCTATAAAATCCCGCAATTCCAGCCCGCGGCTCCCGGAGGATGCGCACGTGCGCCGGGAGCGGCGGCGAGCCCGAAAACCGGGAATAAACCGGGATAAACCCCCCCCCCCCCCCCAACACCGCCAAACCGGGCTAAAAACCCGCAAACCCGGGATAAACCCGCGATCAAACCCCGCGGCCACCGGGATAAAACCCGGACGAGACCTCAGAGAGCGCGGTAGAACCCCTAAAAACCGGTGTAAAACCGGGATAAAAGCGGGACAAAAACCCCAAAACCCGGGAGAGAAGCGGGATAAAAGCCCTCAGGCGGACCGGCGAGAGCCATGAGCGGCAGGAGCTGAGCTCCTCCGGCGGCGTTCCCAGCCATGTCCTTCGCCATGCTGCGCTCGGCGCCGGGGCGCTTCCTGTACCCCGAGATCAGCGCGCTGTCCGAGGACGAGGAGAACAGCGAGAGCTCGGGCTCCGAGGAGAAGCCCTTCCACCTGGAGGCCGACGCGTTCGGCATCAAGGGCGGCAAGCGGCGGCCCGGCAAGAGCCGCGGGAGGCTGGCGCGGGAGCCGCGGCAGCGGCACACGGCGAACGCCCGCGAGCGGGACCGCACCAACTCGGTGAACACGGCGTTCACGGCGCTGCGCACGCTGATCCCCACCGAGCCGGCCGACAGGAAACTCTCCAAGATCGAGACGCTGCGCCTCGCCTCCAGCTACATCTCGCACCTGGGCAACGTGCTGCTGCTGGGCGAGGCGGGCGGCGGCGGGCAGCCGTGCCACGGGGCGCCAGCGCCGGCCTCGGCGGCGGCGGCGGCGGCGGCGGCGGCGGCGGCGGCCGCGTTCTGCACGGCCGGGGCCGCGTCCCCAACCGGCCGGGAGAGCGAGAGCAGCCAGCAGCCCCGGCAGATCTGCACCTTCTGCCTCAGCAACCAGCGCAAAATGGTGAGCGGCGGTGCCGGGAATAGCGGGGATAGCGGAGAGAGTGGGGAGAGTGGGAATAACGGGGTGCGGGATAGCGGGAATGGGGTGCGGGATAGTGGGGGATGCCCAGCCCCGGCAGATCTGCACCTTCTGCCTCAGCAACCAGCGCAAAATGGTGAGCGGCGGTGCCGGGAATAGCGGGGAGAGTGGGGAGAGTGGGAATAACGGGGTGCGGGATAGCGGGAATGGGGTCCGGGATACCGGGATTTGGGAATCCCGGGATGTGCCCAGCCGCGGCAGATCTGCACCTTCTGCCTCAGCAACCAGCGCAGAATGGTGAGCGGCGATGCCGGGAATAACGGGGATAACGGGAATAGTGGGAATAATGGGGTGCGGGATAGCGGGATTTGGGAGTGGGGGCTCCCGGGATGTGCCCAGCCCCGGCAGATCTGCACCTTCTGCCTCAGCAACCAGCGCAAAATGGTGAGCGGAGGTGCCGAGGGTAGCGGGGATAGCGGGGATGACGGGGATAGCGGGAACAGTGGGAATAGTGCAAATAATGGGGTGCAGGATAGCGGGATTTGGGATTTGGGAATCCCGGGATTCCCAGCCCCAGCTGATCTGCACCTTCCGCCTCAGCAACCAGCGCAAAATGGTGAGCGGCGGTGCCGGGGATAGCGGGAATAACGGGGATAGTGGGGTACGGGATAGCGGGAATAGTGGGGAGCAGGATACTGGGAACGGGGAGTGGGATTTGGGAATCCCGGGATTCCCAGTCCCGGCAGATCTGCACCTTCTGCCTCAGCAACCAGAGGAAAACGGTGAGCGGCGATGCCGGGAATAACGGGAATAGTGGGGTCTGAGATAACAGGAATGGGGTCTGGGATAGTGGGAATGGGGTCTGGGATAGCGGGAATGCCGCAGGGATAGAGGGAATGGGGATTGGGATTTGGGAATCGCGGGGTGCCCAGCCCCGGCAGATCCGCACCTGCCTCAGCAACCAGAGGAAAACTGGTGAGCGGTGCTGTCGGGAATAGTGGGAATGATGGGGATACTGGGGTTTGGGATAGCAGGAATGCTGCAGGGAGAGAGGGAATGGGGATTGGGATTTGGGATCCACACTGGGAATGACGAGATCACCTGTGGGGCTCCCCAAAAAAACGGATTCCTGATTTATCCCAGCAATTCCCAGTTTTATCCCAGCGATTCCCAGTTCATCCCACTGATCCCCTGGTTTATCCCAGCGATTCCCGGGTTTATCCCAGCAATTCCCAGGTTTATCCCAGCGATTCCTGGGTTTACCCCAGCAATTCCCAGTTTTATCCCAGTGATTCCCAGGTTCATCCCAGCGATTCCCAGTTTTATCCCAGCAATTCCGGGGTTCATCCCAGAGATTCCCGGGTTTATCCCAGTGTTTTCCCACTCCTGGGATAACAGGAAGGGATGGGATGAGCGAGAATGCCAGGGAGCTCCTGCCTGGAGCTGCAGGCACAGCAGAGCCTGACGGAGGCGGCTCGAAAATCCATGGAAAAGCCATGGAAAATCCAGGGAAAATCCATGGAAAATCCATGGAAAATCCATAGAAAATCCATGGAAAATCCAGGGAAAATCCAGGGAAAATCCATGGAAAATCCAGGGAAAGTCTAGGGAAAATCCATGGAAAATCTAGGGAAAATCCAGGAAAAATCCAGGGAAAATCCATGGAAAATCCATGGAAAATCAATGGACAATCCGGGAATGGACACCAGGAAGGGCCATAGAAAAGAGACCGGGACAGGGAACTGGGATTTGGGATCGGATCCCAGTGCTCCCAGTAACTCCGTACAGGGGATCCCAGTGCTCCCAGTAACTCCATAACGGGGATCCCAGTGCTCCCAGTAACTCCGTACAGGGGATCCCAGTGCTCCCAGTAACTCCATAACGGGGATCCCAGTGCTCCCAGTAACTCCGTACAGGGATCCCAGTGCTCCCAGTAACTCCGTACAGGGATCCCAGTGCTCCCAGTAACTCCGTACAGGGGATCCCAGTGCTCCCAGTAACTCCGTACAGGGGATCCCAGTGCTCCCAGTAACTCCATAACGGGGATCCCAGTGCTCCCAGTAACTCCATAACAGGATCCCAGTGCTCCCAGTAACTCCGTACAGGGATCCCAGTGCTCCCAGTAACTCCGTACAGGGGATCCCAGTGCTCCCAGTAACTCCGTACAGGGGATCCCAGTGCTCCCAGTAACTCCGTACAGGGATCCCAGTGCTCCCAGTAACTCCGTACAGGGATCCCAGTGCTCCCAGTAACTCCGTACAGGGATCCCAGTGCTCCCAGTAACTCCGTACAGGGGATCCCAGTGCTCCCAGTAACTCCGTACAGGGATCCCAGTGCTCCCAGTAACTCCGTACAGGGATCCCAGTGCTCCCAGTAACTCCGTACAGGGATCCCAGTGCTCCCAGTAACTCCATAACGGGGATCCCAGTGCTCCCAGTGACTCCATAACGGGGATCCCAGTGCTCCCAGTAACTCCGTACAGGGGATCCCAGTGCTCCCAGTAACTCCGTACAGGGGATCCCAGTGCTCCCAGTAACTCCGTACAGGGGATCCCAGTGCTCCCAGTAACTCCATAACGGGGATCCCAGTGCTCCCAGTAACTCCGTACAGGGGATCCCAGTGCTCCCAGTAACTCCGTAACGGGGATCCCAGTGCTCCCAGTAACTCCGTACAGGGGATCCCAGTGCTCCCAGTAACTCCGTACAGGGATCCCAGTGCTCCCAGTAACTCCATAACGGGGATCCCAGTGCTCCCAGTAACTCCGTACAGGGGATCCCAGTGCTCCCAGTAACTCCATAACGGGGATCCCAGTCCCTGAGTGCCGGCACTCCCAGTTCCCAATCCCAGTGCTCCCAGTTTCCCAATCCCAGCCCTCCCAGTTCCCCCATTCCAGGGATCCCGGAGGCACTGGGAGCCGCCCCGGCCATCCCAGTTCCCCCAATTCCCCGGATTTTGGGATTCCCTCTCCTCTCCTGATTCCCTGGATTTCGAGATTTTCAGATTCCCTCTCCTCTCCCAATTCCCTGGATTTTGGGATTTTGGGATTCCCTCTCCTCTCCTCATTCCCCAGATTTTGGGGTTCCCTCTCCTCTCCCGATTTCCTGGATTTTGGGATTCCCTCTCCTCTCCCGATTCCCGGGATTTTGGGATTTCCCTGCAGGTGGAGCAGGGAAAATCCAGCGGGATTTTCCTGCCACATCCCAAATTCCCCAAATTCCCCCCAAGGGAACGGGGCCATTCCAAGGGCAGAGGGGCAGGATTGGGATCCAGGCTGATCCCAGATAACCCAGAGGGAATGGAAAAATCCTCGGGAAGGATTTGGGCATCACCAAACTCTGGGGTTTTCCACCCAAATCATTCCCAAAGCCCAACAGCTCCGGGGTTTGGGAATGAGGGAATTTGGGAAAAGGGGAGTTTGGGAAAAGGGGAATTTTGGGAAAAGGAGAATTTGGGAAAAAAGGAATTTGGGAAAAAGGGAATTTGGGAAAAGGGGAAATTGGGGAAAAGGGGAAATTTGGGAAAAGGAGAATTTGGGAAAAAAGGAATTTGGGAAAAAGGGAATTTGGGAAAAGGGGAATTTGGGAAAAAAGGAATTTGGGAAAAAGGGAATTTGGGAAAAGGGGAATTTGGGGAAAAAGGGAATTTGGGGAAAAAGGGAATTTGGGAAAAGGGAATTTGGGAAAAGGGAATTTGGGAAATGGGGAATTTGGGAAAAAGGGGATTTGGGGAAAAAGGGAATTTGGGGAAAAAGGGAATTTGGGAAAAGGGGAATTTGGGGAAAAAGGGAATTTGGGTAAAGGGGAAATTGGGGGAAAAGGGGATTTGGGAAAAGGGAATTTGGGAAAAGGGAATTTGGGAAATGGGGAATTTGGGAAAAAGGGGATTTGGGGAAAAAGGGAATTTGGGGAAAAAGGGAATTTGGGAAAAGGGGAATTTGGGGAAAAAGGGAATTTGGGTAAAGGGGAAATTGGGGGAAAAGGGGATTTGGGAAAAGGAGAATTTGGGGGAAAAGGGGAATTTGGGAAAAGGGAATGTGGGAGAATTAGGGAAAAAGGGAATTTGGGAAACGGGGAATTTGGGAAAAGCTCAGATCTTGTGAATGGCCCTGCCCAGGCTGCTGGGAGCAGCCAGGAATGGGACCCCAGCCAATTCCAGCCAGGAATGGGATCCCAGCTGATCCCAGCTGATCCCAGCCAGGAATGGGATCCCAGCTGATTCCAGCCCTTCCCAAGGCTCTGGGATCTGGGAAGACGCTGCCCAGGAAGGGCCCTAAATCCGCTCCCATCCCAGCATTCCCGGGGATTTCTCCAGGCCCGGAGCACTCCATGGGCAGGGACTCCTTCCCCTGCCCCGGGATTCTCCCAGGACATTCCCAGGGACCAATTCCTACAAATCCCCATCCTCAATTTTCCCATATAATTTTCCCATATAATCCATCCCAATAATTCCCATCCCGAGGTCTGGGTCAATTCCTATAAACTCCCATCCCTGATTCTGGATCAATTCCTATAAAATCCCATCCCTGATTTTGGGTCAATCCCTATAAAATCCCATCCCTGATTTTGGGTCAATCCCTATAAAATCCCATCATCAGTATGGAACAATTCCTACAAATCCCCATCCCTAATTTTCCATCCATCCCAATAATTCCCATCCCTAATTCTGGATCAATTCCTACAAACTCCCATCCCTGATTTTGGATTAATTCCTACAAACTCCCATCCCTGATTTTGGATCAATCCCCACCAATTCCCACCCTTCCATCAATCCCAGTAATTCCCATCACCCATTTTTCACCGATCCCCATGGATTGCAGCATTAATTCCGGATCAATCCCAATCAATCCTGAACCTTAATTTAAAAACTCCCATAAATTCCCAGCCTCGATTCGCCACCAATCCAAACAATTCCCATCCTTTGTTCTTCCATCAATTCCTGCAAAATCTCATCACACCTCGAATTGGGGCTGGAATCAGGGCTGGAATTGGGGATGGAATTGGGGATGGAATTGGGGCTGGGATTAGAATTGGAATTGGGGCTGGAATTGGGGCTGGAATCAGGGCTGGAATTATCACTGGAATGGGGGCTGGAATCAGGGCTGGATTTAGGGCTGGAATTAGAACTGGAATTGGGGCTGGAATTGGGGCTGAAATTGGGGCTGGAATTGGGGCTGGAAGTGGAGCTGGAACTAGAATTGAAATCAGAGCTGGTATTAGAACTGGAATTATCACTGGAATGGGGGCTGGAATCAGGGCTGGATTTGGGACTGGAATCAGAACTGGATTTGGGGCTGGAATCAGAACTGGATTTGGGGCTGGAATCAGAACTGGAATTGGGGCTGGAACTACAATTGAAATCAGAGCTGGAATTAGAACTGGAATTAGAACTGGATTTGGGGCTGGAATCAGAATTGGAATTAGAATTGGAATTGGGGCTGGAATTAGAATTAGAACTGGAATCAGAACTGGAATCAGAGCTGGATTTGGGGCTGGAATCAGGGCTGGAATCAGAACTGGATTCGGGGCTGGAATCGGGGCTGGAATCGGGGCTGGAGCCGCCGTTCCCGATCCGTGCCGGGTTTTTTCGGGACGCGTTCCCACGGATTTGGGGTTTATGGGGTGTGAAGGGAACCCCCCCCCCCCCCCCCTGCCCTTTGATCCCCGGGGAGTCGGACAAGGCCGAGGAAATGAGACCCAGACCCTCGGGAATGGCGGGATGGGAACGGCTCCGGGGCTGGGATCATCCCAGGGCTGCCATTCCTGCCCCAAATCCCTCGGGATCATCCCAGGGCTGCCATTCCCACCCTCGGGATCATCCCAGGGCTGCCATTCCTGCACTGAAACCCTCGGGATCATCCCAGGGCTGCCATTCCTGCACTGAAACCCTCGGGATCATCCCAGGGCTGCCATTCCCAAATCCCTCGGGATCATCCCAGGGCTGCCATTCCCAAATCCCTTGGGATCATCCCAGGGCTGCCATTCCCAAATCCCTCGGGATCATCCCAGGGCTGCCATTCCCGCCCCAAACCCTCGGGATCATCCCAGGGCTGCCATTCCCAAATCCCTCGGGATCATCCCAGGGCTGCCATTCCTGCCCCAAATCCCTTGGGATCATCCCAGGGCTGCCATTCCTGCACTGAAACCCTTGGGATCATCCCAGGGCTGCCATTCCCAAATCCCTTGGGATCATCCCAGGGCTGCCATTCCTGCACTGAAACCCTCGGGATCATCCCAGGGCTGCAATTCCCACCCCGAATCCCTCGGGATCATCCCAGGGCTGCCATTCCCAAATCCCTCGGGATCATCCCAGGGCTGCCATTCCCAAATCCCTTGGGATCATCCCAGGGCTGCCATTCCCACCCTTGGGATCATCCCAGGGCTGCCATTCCCAAATCCCTTGGGATCATCCCAGGGCTGCCATTCCCACCCTCGGGATCATCCCAGGGCTGCCATTCCAAAACCCCTCGGGATCATCCCAGAGCTCCCATTCCCGCCCCAAAACCCTCGGGATCATCCCAGGGCTGCCATTCCCGTCCCAAATCCGGCTTTTCCGTGGATGGGAACGGCTGATCCCATGGGAATGGGGTGGGATTTCGGGCCCTTCCCAACCCCAAGCGTTCCAGGATTCCAGGTGGGAGCAGGAGGCTTCCCAAAGTGTGGGATCGGCTCCCTAAAATCCACCCTGCCCGAACAATTCACCCTAAAATCCTCTTCCCATCCTAAAGATCCCTAAAATCCTCTTCCCATCCTAAAGGTCCCTAAAATCCTCTTCCCATCCTAAAGGTCCCTAAAATCCTCTTCCCATCCTAAAGGTCCCTAAAATCCTCCTTCTGTCCCCAAAATTTAAAAAACAAAACAAACAAAACCTCCCTAAATTCCAAGAATCCCGAAAATCTTCTCCCTAAAATCCTTCTCCGGTCCCTCAAGAAATCCTCCCTCAAATCCTTCCCCATCCCAAGGATTCCTAAAATCCTCTTCCTGTCCCCAAAAAAATCTTCTCCTGCCCCACAGATCCCCAAAAAATCCCCCCTAAAATCCTTTTCCCATCCCAAAAATCCCAAACTGTGTCTGCCCAAGGGGGCCGATCCCAGGGCCATTCCCCATTCCCAGGAAAAGGAACAGGAAAAGGAACAGGAAAATCTGGATGGGCCGAGCTGAGGGGGAATTCTGGAATTCTGGGGGGGGGAATTTGGGACCTGAGAACATCCCAGGGATTTTGGGGCCGACCCCAAATCCCAGGAAAGCTCGGGAAAAGCTGGTCCAGGTCCAGCCAGAATCCCAGGGTTAAATGGGATAATTTGGGATGATTTGTACAAATTAATTTGGGATAATATCCAGGGCGGTTTCCCAGCCAGAATCCCAGGGTTAAACGGGATAATTTGGGATCATTTGTACAAATTAATTTGGGATCATTTGTACAAATTAATTTGGGATAATTTGTACAAATTAATTTGGGATAATCTGGGTGGGGATTGTGGCAGGAATTCCTTGGAATTCCCAAATGGGATCCCAACCTCCCAGCCTGGATCCCTGTGGAAGGGCTGAGCTTTCCCGGGATTTTCCCCACGTATTTGGGGGGGTTGGAGGGGCTGGGATCTGCTCAGATCCCAAAAATTCCCCAATCCAAGGCAGGAATTCTGGCTGGGGGAGCTCCAGGACTGGAAAACGGGGATTTGGTGGTAAAAGGGATTCCCAGATCCCAGCAGCGCCCAGGGAATTCCGGGCTGGAATTCCGGGAGCCAGCAGAGACCTGGGACCCAGAGAGGCTTCCCAGGATCAGGGAGCGACCGAGGTGGGAGAACAGGAAAGGTGGGAACGACTCTGAGATCCTTGGGATCCTCGGGATCATTGGGATCCCGGCCCCTTCCATGGGGAAAGAGGAGATGGGAGAGGGGATTTGGGATCCGGAGGGGATTTGGGATCCAGAGGGGATTTGGGATAAAGGAATTCCACTCTGGAATCTCAGGATCCAGAAGGGATTTGGGATCCAGAGAGGATTTGGGATAAAGGAATTCCACTCTGGAATCTCAGGTTCCAGAGGGGAATTGGGATCCAGAGGGGATTTGGGATAAAGGAATTTCCCTCTGGAATCTCAGGATCCAGAGGGGATTTGGGATAAAGGAATTTCCCCTCTGGAATCTCAGGATCCAGAAGGGATTTGGGATCCAGAGAGGATTTGGGATAAAGGAATTCCACTCTGGAATCTCAGGTTCCAGAGGGGAATTGGGATCCAGAGGGGATTCGGGATCCGGAGGGGGTTTGGGATGAAGGAATTCCTGTCTGGAATGCTCTCAGAGGGAATTGGGATCCAGGGAGGGAATTGGGATATGGAAAGGATTTGGGATAAAGGAATTCCCCTCTGGAATCTCCTCAGGATCCAGGGGGGATTTGGGATCCAGGATATTGGGATTCAGGATATTGGGAATCAGGATATTGGGATTCAGGATATTGGGATCCAGAGGGGATTCAGGATCCAGAGGGGGTTTGGGATGAAGGAATTCCTGTCTGGAATTCTCTCAGAGGGAACTGGGATCCAGGGAGGGATTTGGGATCCAGGATATTGGGATCCAGAGGGAATTGGGGTCCAGAGGGGATTTGGGATGAAGGAATTTCCCCTCTGGAATCTCCTCAGGATCCAGAGGGGATATTGGGATCCAGAGGGGATTCAGGATCCAGAGAGGATTTGGGATAAAGGAATTTCCCTCTGGAATGCTCTCAGAGGGAATTGGGATCCAGGGAGGGAATTGGGATATGGAAAGGATTTGGGATAAAGGAATTTCCCCTCTGGAATGTCCTCAGGATCCAGGGGGGATTTGGGATCCAGGATATTGGGATTCAGGATATTGGGATTCAGGATATTGGGATCCAGAGGGGATTCAGGAGCCAGAGTGGATTTGGGATGAAGGAATTCCTGTCTGGAATCTCAGGATCCAGAGGGGATTTGGGATCCAGAGAGGATTTGGGATAAAGGAATTCCACTCTGGAATGCTCTGAGAGGGATTTGGGATCCAGGGGAAAACTGGGATACAGAGAGGATCTGGGAAGTGCTGGGAAAGGGGAAACCTCAGGAAATGGGAAATCCCAGGAATCCCAGGGAAAACACCCCAGCACTGCTTCCCAAGGAAAGGATTTTCATGGAAAAATCCCGGATTTAGGCACAGGGAGCAGCAATTCCAGGAGATTCCCAAAGCACCCCGGAGCCGGGAGCTTCCCTGAGCCGTTCCCCCGCTTTTCCCCAGGGCAGGACAATCCCAATCCAGGTTTTCCATGGAAAAATCCCCAATTTAGGCACAGGGACCAGGAATTCCGGAAGACTCCCAAAGAACCCCGGAGCTGGGAACTTCCCTGAGCTACTTCCGATTTTTCCCCCTTCAGGGCTGGACCCACATCCAGGTTTTCCATGGAAAATCCCAGATTTAAGCACAGGGAGCAGCAATTCCAGGAGATTCCCAAACCACCCCGGAGCCGGGAGCTTTCCCAGAGCCATTCCCGCTTTTCCCCCTTTTCCCTCATCAGGGATGGAACCAAATCCAGGTTTTCCATGGAAAAATCCCAGATTTAAGCACAAGGAGCAGCAATTCCAGGAGATTCCCAAATCACCCCAGAGCCGGGAGTTTCCCTGAGCCGTTCCTGCTTTTCCACAGGATGAGGTCACTCAAATCAAGGTTTTTTATGGAAAAATCCCAGATTTAAGCACAGGGAGCAGCAATTCCAGGAGATTCCCAAACCACCCCAGAGCCGGGAGCTTCCCTGAGCCGTTCCCGCTTTTCCCCAGGATGAGATCACTCAAATCCAGGTTTTTTATGGAGAAATCCCAGATTTAAGCACAGGGAGCAGCAATTCCAGGAGATTCCCAAATCACCCCGGGGCTGGGAGCTTCCCTGAGCCATTCCTGCTTTTCCCCAGGATGAGATCACTCAAATCCAGGTTTTCTATGGAAAAATCCTGGATTTAGGCACAGGGAACGGGATTTCCCCGAGATTCCCAAACCACCCCGGAGCCGGGAGCTTCCCTGAGCCATTCCTGCTTTTCCCCATTCAGGGATGGAACCAAATCCAGCTTTTCCATGGAAAAATCCCAGATTTAGGCACAATGAGCAGCAATTCCAGGAGATTCCCAAAGAACCCCAGAGCCGGAGCCGGGAGCTTCCCTGAGCCATTCCCACTTTTCCCCAGGATGAGATCACCCCAGTCCAGGTTTTTCATGGAAAAATCCCAGATTTCAGCACAAGGAGCAGCAATTCCAGGAGATTCCCAAAGAACCCCAGAGCCGGGAGCTTCCCTGAGCCATTCCCACTTTTCCCCAGGACAGGATCACCCCAATCCAGGTTTTCCATGGAAAACCCCGGTTTTAGGTACAAGGAGCAGGAATTCCATGAGATTCCCAAAGCACCCCGGAGCCGGGAGCTTCCCCCGAGCCGTTCCCGCTTTTCCCCCTTTCCCAATCCGTTCCCGAATCCCGAATTGCAGCCGGAGGGAGGGAGGGAAAAGTGCGGCCGCCGCTGCCGCTGCCGCTGCGGGATTTTCCCAATCCCCGTTTCCGCTCCAGACGGCCCCGAGCTGCCGGGGCTCGAACATCTGGGAAATCGGAGCAGAATTCCCCCTTTTCCCTCCCCTTCCCACCCCCGGGAACAAAGGGAGAGCCGGAGCCGCACGTGCGGGCATGGAAACCGGGGGAGGGCCGGGGGAGGGAATGGAAAACGGGAATGGGATCCCAAAAAATGGAGATGGCATCCCAAAAAATGGGGATGGGATCCCAGAAAATGGGGATGGGATCACAAAAAACGGGGATGGGAAACGGGGGAGGGCCGGGGAAGGGAATGGAAAACGGGAATGGGATCCCAAAGAACGGGGATGGGATCCCAGAAAACGGGGATGGAAAATGGGGATGGGATCCCAAAGAACGGGGATGGGAAACGGGGATGGGATAACAAAAAATGGGGATGGGAACCCAAAAAATGGGGATGGGAAATGGAGATGAGATCCCAAAAAATGGGGATGGGATCCCAAAAAACGGGGATGGGAAATGGGGAGGGGATCCCAAAAAAATGGGGATGGGAAATGGGGAGGGGATCCCAAAAAAATGGGGATGGGAAAGGGGGATGGGATCCCAAAAGATGGGGATGGGAAAGGGGGATGGGATCCCAAAAACAGGGATGGGAAATGGGATCACAAAAAATGGGGATGGGAAATGGGGAAAGGTTTGGGATGGGGCAGGGAATGGGAATTGGATCCTAAAAAATGGGGATGACAAGGAGGAGTGGGGGATACTGGGGCTATACTGGGGCTATACTGGGCTATACTGGGGTTATACTGGGGCTATACTGGGGTTATACTGGGGTTATACTGGGGCTATACTGGGGTTATACTGGGGCTATACTGGGGTTATACTGGGGCTATACTGGGGCTATACTGGGGCTATACTGGGGCTATACTGGGGCTATACTGGGGCTATACTGGGTTATACTGGGGCTATACTGGGGCTATACTGGGGCTATACTGGGGTTATACTGGGGCTATACTGGGGCTATACTGGGGCTATACTGGGGCTATACTGGGGCTATACTGGGGTTATACTGGGGTTATACTGGGCTATACTGGGGTTATACTGGGGCTATACTGGGGTTATACTGGGGCTATACTGGGGTTATACTGGGGTTATACTGGGCTATACTGGGGTTATACTGGGGTTATACTGGGGTTATACTGGGGCTATACTGGGGTTATACTGGGGCTATACTGGGGTTATACTGGGGCTATACTGGGGCTATACTGGGGCTATACTGGGGCTATACTGGGGTTATACTGGGGCTATACTGGGGCTATACTGGGGCTATACTGGGGCTATACTGGGGCTATACTGGGGTTATACTGGGCTATACTGGGGTTATACTGGGGTTATACTGGGGTTATACTGGGGCTATACTGGGGCTATACTGGGGCTATACTGGGCTATACTGGGGCTATACTGGGGCTATACTGGGGTTATACTGGGCTATACTGGGGCTATACTGGGGCTATACTGGGCTATACTGGGGCTATACTGGGGCTATACTGGGGTTATACTGGGGTTATACTGGGGCTATACTGGGGCTATACTGGGGTTATACTGGGGCTATACTGGGGCTATACTGGGGCTATACTGGGGCTATACTGGGGCTATACTGGGGCTATACTGGGGCTATACTGGGGTTATACTGGGGCTATACTGGGGCTATACTGGGGCTATACTGGGGCTATACTGGGGTTATACTGGGGCTATACTGGGGTTATACTGGGGTTATACTGGGGTTATACTGGGGCTATACTGGGGTTATACTGGGGCTATACTGGGGCTATACTGGGGTTATACTGGGGCTATACTGGGGCTATACTGGGGTTATACTGGGGCTATACTGGGGTTATACTGGGGCTATACTGGGGTTATACTGGGGTTATACTGGGGTTATACTGGGGCTATACTGGGGTTATACTGGGGCTATACTGGGGCTATACTGGGGTTATACTGGGGTTATACTGGGGTTATACTGGGCTATACTGGGGTTATACTGGGGCTATACTGGGGTTATACTGGGGCTATACTGGGGTTATACTGGGGTTATACTGGGGCTATACTGGGGCTATACTGGGGTTATACTGGGGCTATACTGGGGCTATACTGGGGCTATACTGGGTTATACTGGGGTTATACTGGGGTTATACTGGGGTTATACTGGGGTTATACTGGGGTTATACTGGGGCTATACTGGGGTTATACTGGGGCTATACTGGGGCTATACTGGGGTTATACTGGGGTTATACTGGGGCTATACTGGGGCTATACTGGGGTTATACTGGGGCTATACTGGGGCTATACTGGGGTTATACTGGGGCTATACTGGGGCTATACTGGGGCTATACTGGGGCTATACTGGGGTTATACTGGGGTTATACTGGGGCTATACTGGGGCTATACTGGGGTTATACTGGGGCTATACTGGGGCTATACTGGGGTTATACTGGGGCTATACTGGGGCTATACTGGGGCTATACTGGGGCTATACTGGGGTTATACTGGGGCTATACTGGGGTTATACTGGGGCTATACTGGGGCTATACTGGGGTTATACTGGGCTATACTGGGGTTATACTGGGTTATACTGGGGCTATACTGGGGTTATACTGGGGCTGTACTGGGGCTGTACTGGGGTTATACTGGGGCTATACTGGGGCTATACTGGGGCTATACTGGGGTTATACTGGGGTTATACTGGGGCTATACTGGGGTTATACTGGGGCTGTACTGGGGTTATACTGGGGTTATACTGGGGTTATACTGGGGCTATACTGGGGCTATACTGGGGCTATACTGGGGCTATACTGGGGTTATACTGGGGCTATACTGGGGTTATACTGGGGCTATACTGGGGCTATACTGGGGTTATACTGGGGTTATACTGGGGTTATACTGGGGCTATACTGGGGCTATACTGGGGCTATACTGGGGCTATACTGGGGCTATACTGGGGTTATACTGGGGCTATACTGGGGCTATACTGGGGCTATACTGGGGTTATACTGGGCTATACTGGGGCTATACTGGGGTTATACTGGGGTTATACTGGGGCTATACTGGGGTTATACTGGGGCTATACTGGGGTTATACTGGGGTTATACTGGGGTTATACTGGGGCTATACTGGGGCTATACTGGGGTTATACTGGGGCTATACTGGGGCTATACTGGGTTATACTGGGGCTATACTGGGCTATACTGGGGCTATACTGGGGCTATACTGGGGCTATACTGGGGCTATACTGGGGTTATACTGGGGCTATACTGGGGCTATACTGGGGCTATACTGGGGCTATACTGGGGTTATACTGGGGTTATACTGGGGTTATACTGGGGTTATACTGGGGCTATACTGGGGTTATACTGGGGCTATACTGGGGCTATACTGGGGTTATACTGGGGCTATACTGGGGCTATACTGGGGTTATACTGGGGCTATACTGGGGCTATACTGGGGCTATACTGGGGCTATACTGGGGCTATACTGGGGTTATACTGGGGTTATACTGGGGCTATACTGGGCTATACTGGGGCTATACTGGGGCTATACTGGGGCTATACTGGGGTTATACTGGGGCTATACTGGGGTTATACTGGGGCTATACTGGGGCTATACTGGGGCTATACTGGGGCTATACTGGGGTTATACTGGGCTATACTGGGGTTATACTGGGGTTATACTGGGGTTATACTGGGGCTATACTGGGGCTATACTGGGGCTATACTGGGGTTATACTGGGGCTATACTGGGGCTATACTGGGGCTATACTGGGGCTATACTGGGGTTATACTGGGGCTATACTGGGGCTATACTGGGGCTATACTGGGGTTATACTGGGGCTATACTGGGGCTATACTGGGGCTATACTGGGGCTATACTGGGGCTATACTGGGGCTATACTGGGGTTATACTGGGGTTATACTGGGGCTATACTGGGGTTATACTGGGGCTATACTGGGGTTATACTGGGGCTATACTGGGGTTATACTGGGGCTATACTGGGGCTATACTGGGGTTATACTGGGGTTATACTGGGGTTATACTGGGGCTATACTGGGGCTATACTGGGGTTATACTGGGGCTATACTGGGGCTATACTGGGTTATACTGGGGCTATACTGGGCTATACTGGGGCTATACTGGGGTTATACTGGGGCTATACTGGGGCTATACTGGGGCTATACTGGGGTTATACTGGGTTATACTGGGGCTATACTGGGGTTATACTGGGGCTATACTGGGGTTATACTGGGGTTATACTGGGCTATACTGGGGTTATACTGGGGCTATACTGGGGTTATACTGGGGCTATACTGGGGCTATACTGGGGCTATACTGGGGGCACTGGGTCTGTATTGGGAACAGAGCAGGGATCAGGGACAGCTCTGGGGAATCCTGGGAAGATTCCCTGGGAAAGGATCCAGGGAGGATTCCCAGGGAAGGGATCCCAGGAGGATTCTCTGGGAAGGGATCTCGGGAGGATTCCCTGGGAAAAGATCCCTGGGAGAATTCCCAGAGGAAGGATCCCAGAATTCCCAGGCAGGGATCTCAGGAAGGATTCCCAGAGGAAGGATCCCAGAATTCCCAGGGAAGGGATCCCAGCAGGATTCCCAGAGGAATTATCCCAGAATTCCCAGGAAAGGATCCCTGGGAGAATTCCCAAGGAAGGGATCCCAGAATTCCCAGGAAGGGGTCTCAAGAGAATTCCCCAGGAAGGGATCCCAAAATTCCCAAGTAAGGGATCCAGGGAGGATTCCCAGCGGAAGGATCCCAGAATTCCCAGAGGAAGGATCCCAGAATTCCCAGGGAAGGGATCCAGGTTGAATTCCCAGAGGAAGGATCCCAGAATTCCCGGGCAGGGATCCCAGCAGGATTCCCAGCGGAAGGATCCCGGAGGATTCCTGTGCAGGGATCCCAGCAGGATTCCCAGCGGAAGGATCCCGGAGGATTCCTGTGCAGGGAGTTCTCCTGGGCAGGGGATCTGGGATGGATTCCGTGGGAAGGGATCCCGGCAGGATTCCAGGATTCCCGGTTCCAGGTTTGATCCCGTCTCCTTTCCCTCCCACAGAGCAAAGACCGGGACAGGAAGACGGGGCAGCTCCGGAGCTAGGCCGGGAATTCCAGCCGGGAATTCCAGCCGGGAATTGCAGCCAGGAATTCCAGCCGGGAATCGCAGGGAAGGCCACGCTGGAAGATTCCCGGATCCAGGGACGTGTTCCTGGCAGATCCCGCGGGAAGAGCGGCAGCGACATTCCAGAGGATCCCGTGGGACACAGAGCGCGTGCCGGGGTTCCGGGAGATCCAGGGAATGTGGAGCCGCTCCGGGAATCCTCCGGAATTCCTGATCCGGGATCCGGGATCCCAGAACACTTGGATCTCTGGGATCCACTCTGGGAATTCCTGCCCCGGGACCCTGGATCATTGAACACTTGGATCTCTGGGATCCACTCTGGGAATCCTCAGGAATTCCTGCCCTGGAATCCTGGATCATGGAACACTTGGATCTCTGAAAATCCTCGGGAATTCCTGCCCCAGGATCCTGGATCATGAACACTTGGATCTCTGAAAATCCTCGGGAATCCTCGGGAATTCCTGCCCTGGGATCCTGGATCACAGAACACTTGGATCTCTGGGATCCACTCTGGGAATCCTCGGGAATTCCTGCCCTGGGATTTCAGATCCCAGAACATTTGGATCGCTCAGATCCACCTGGGAACCCCTGCCCCGGGATTCCGGCCTGTGGAACACACTTGGATCTCTTGGATCCGCTCTGGGAATCCTCGGGAATCCCCGGAATTCCAGATCATGGAACACTTGGATCTCCCGGATCTGCTCTGGAAACCCCTGGGAATCCCTGGGAATCCCTGCCCTGGGATTCCTGCCTGTGGAACACGCTTGGATCTCCTGGATCCGCTCTGGGAATCCCTGGGAATCCTGCCCTGGGATTCCAGATCATGGAACACTTGGATCTCCCGGATCCGCTCTGGAAATCCTTGGGAATCCCTGGGAATCCTGCCCTGGGATTCCTGCTCGTGGAACACTTGGATCTCCTGGATCCGCTCTGGAAATCCTTGGGAATCCCCGTCCCAGGATTCCTGCTCACAGAACATTTCGATCTCCCGGATCTACTTGGGAATCCCTGGGAATTCCTGCCTTGGGATCCATGGAGACTCATGGAATGCTTGGCTCTCCTGGATCTGCTTCCCACTCGATCCCAGAACTGACCCCAGAAAAGATCCCGGAACTGATCCCAGAACAGATCCCGGAACTGATTCCGGAACTGACCCCGGAACTGATCCCGGAACTGATCCCGGCACCGATCCCTGCGCGCGGGGTGCAGGGGCTGCATTTTTTGGGAATTAGCATTTTTTGGGAATTGTCAATCACATGCTGGAATTTCATGTTGTTGATGTGGGAATTAATTAAATCCAGAATTTGTGTCATTAATCGGGAATGTGGGTCATGATCCTTGAGGGAATTCCTTCCTTTCCCTTTTCCTTTTCCTTTTCCTTTTCCCTTCTCCTTTTCCTCTTCCCTTTCCTTTTCCCCTTTTTTCCTTTTCCCCCTTTTCCTTTTCCCCTTTTCCCCTTCCCCTTTTCCCCTTTTTCCTTTTCCCCTTTTTCCTTTTCCTCTTTTCCTTTTTTCCCCTTTCCCCCTTTTCCCCTTTTCCCCTTTTCCCTTTTCCCCTTTCCCCATTTCCCCTTTTTCCTTTTCCTCTTTCCCCCTTTTCCCTTTTCCCCTTTCCCCTTTTTCCTTTTCCCTTTTCCCCTTTTCCTTTCCCCTTCTTCCTTTTCCCCTTTTCCTTTTCCCTTTTCCCTTCCCCCTTTTCCCTTTTCCCTTTTCCCTTTCCCTTTCCCCCAGGTTATTCCCAGCCACCAGCACCATTCCCTGTGCCAGAAGGAGCAGGTAAAACCCAGGAATTTGGGAAATCCTGGGGAAATGAACCCCAGCACTGCCCAAAGCTCCCCCTGAGGGGTCCCAGGACAATGGGATCCATCCCAAATCCGGGATGCTCCCAAATCCGGGATGCTCCCAAATCCAGGATGTTCCCAAATCCGGGATGCTCCCAAATCCGGGATGTTCCCAAATCCGGGATGTTCCCAAATCTGGGATGCTCCCAAATCCCTGTGCCAAGGGAAAGGCCTGGAATGGGGGGCAGCAGGAGGGGGAGGAAAACGGGGATGGGCTCTGGGATTGGGATCAGGAACTGGGATGGGATTGGGATCAGAACTGGGATGGGATTGGGATCAGGAACTGGGATGGGATTGGGATCAGAACTGGGATGGGCTCTGGGATCAGAACTGGGATGGGCTCTGGGATTGGGATCAGAACTGGGATGGGCTCTGGGATTGGGATCAGGAACTGGGATGGGATTGGGATCAGGAACTGGGATGGGATTGGGATCAGGAACTGGGATGGGATTGGGATCAGGAACTGGGATGGGATTGGGATTGGGATCAGAACTGGGATGGGATTGGGATCAGAAACTCAGATGGGCTCTGGGATTGGGATCAGAACTGGGATGGGCTCTGGGATTGGGATTGGGAACAAAACTGGGATGGGGCTGGGATCAGAACTGGGATGGGATTGGGATTGGGAACAGAAACTGGGATAGGGTCTGGGAAAAGAACTGGGATGAGCTCTGGGATCGGGATCAGGAACTGGGATGGGATTGGGATTGGGATCAGGAACTGGGATGGGCCCTGGGAATGGGATCAGAACTGGGATGGGATTGGGATCAGAACTGGGATGGGATTGGGATCAGAACTGGGATGGGATTGGGAACAGGAACTGGGATGGGCTCTGGGATCAGAACTGGGATGGGCTCTGGGATCAGAACTGGGATGGGCTCTGGGATTGGGATCGGAACTGGGATGGGATTGGGAACAGGAACTGGGATGGGATTGGGAACAGGAACTGGGATGGGATTGGGAACAGGAACTGGGATGGGATTGGGATCAGAACTGGGATGGGCTCTGGGATCAGAACTGGGATGGGCTCTGGGATTGGGATCGGAACTGGGATGGGCTCTGGGATTGGGATCAGAACTGGGATGGGATTGGGATCAGGAACTGGGATGGGATTGGGAACAGGAACTGGGATGGGATTGGGATCAGAACTGGGATGGGCTCTGGGATCAGAACTGGGATGGGCTCTGGGATTGGGATCGGAACTGGGATGGGCTCTGGGATAGGCTCTGGGATCAGGATCAGAACTGAGATAGGACTGGGATCAGGAACTGGGATGGGCTCAGATCCCAAATGATTTCCCTGGATTATCCGAAGGCGGCGGCACCGAGCGGGGCTGGGAATGTGGGGAGAGCTGGAGAGGGAGGAGGATTCCCAGGAAAAGGACGTCGGGTCCATGGGAAGAAAATCAGGGAATTGCTGAGCTTGGAAAAGTCCCCAGAGCCTCCCAAATCCACCCCCAGCCGTGTCCCCATCCAACACCCACAGGGATGGGAATTCCAGCTGGGAATGGGGGATCCCAGCCCAGAATTCCAGCTGGGAATGGGGGATCCCAGCCCAGAATTCCAGCTGGGAATGGGGGATCTCAGCCCAGAATTCCAGCTGGGAATGGGGGATCCCAGCCCATGATTCCAGATGGGAATGGGGGATCCCAGCCCAGAATTCCAGCTGGGAATGGGGGATCCCAGCCCATGATTCCAGCTGGGAATGGGGGATCCCAGCCCAGAATTCCAGCCGGGAATGCGGATTCCAGCCCAGAATTCCAGCTGGGAATGGGGGATCCCAGCCCAGAATTCCAGCTGGGAATGCGGATCCCAGCCCAGAATTCCAGCCGGGAATGCGGGAATCCCAGCCCAGAATTCCAGCCCTTTCCAGGGGAATATTCCCAAAAATCCCACCTCGACGCTGTTCCCTGCTGTTCCCAGCCTTCCCCAGCCCCGGCTGCTCCCCCCAGGCTCAGCCGGGAAAAGGCTCCAGATCCAGCCGGGAATTCCACGGGAATTGCAGCATTCCCTGACCCCACAGATCCCGAGGGGCTCCCGTCCCCCTTTCCCAGCTCCCCCATCCCAGCCCGGGATCGTTCCCGGGACCGTTCCCGGCTCCATCCCTGCCCCCGCCGGGGCCTGGCCCGGGATTTTCCGGGACATTTTTGCTCCATGAAATCAGCGGAGGCTCCTGGATCCGCACGTCCCGGCCTTGGCTCCCGCGGGATTGGCCCCGGGCCCGCGGCTCCCTCCCGCTGCCAGCCCCGGCTCCCGGAATTCAGGAATTCAGGAATTCGGGCCCGGGGCCCGCCAGGGCTCCGCAGCAGCAGCAGCAGCAGCAGGGGAGGAATTTTGGGATCCGCGGAGGAATTTTGGGATCCGCGGCCGTTCCGGGCTGGCTCCGGGGGCCGGGAGCTGCTCCCCATTTATTTCCCTGCGGGCCCGGCAGACCCGAACTGGGAAAGGGGAAGCTCCAAACTGGGAATTGAGGCTGGCCCGGAGGGGCCTGGGAGAGGATTCTGCCGCATTCCCGGCTCCCGGGGCAGATCCGGCGGGATTGACTCGGGAATCAGCCTCTGGAATGGCCCCATGGAGCTGCCCGGGGCCACCAGCCCTCCAGAGCCAGGAATTGCTGGGGCTGGAAAATCCCTGGGAATGGGGATCCCATCCTGTCCGTGTCCCCATCCCACATCCACAGGGATGGGAATTCCAGCTGGGAATGGGGATTCCCACATCCACAGGGATGGGAAATCCTGGGAATGGGGATTCCATCCCAGCCGTGTCCCCATCCCACATCCACAGGGATGGGAATTCCAGCTGGGAATGGGGATCCCATCCTGTCCATGCCCCCATCCCACATCCACAGGGATGGGAAATCCTGGGAATGGGGATTTCACAAGGATGGGAATTCCAGCTGGGAATGGGGATTCCACAAGGATGGGAATTCCAGCTGGGAATGGGGATTCCATCCCAGCTGTGTCCCCATCCCACATCCACAGGGATGGGAAATCCTGGGAATGGGGATTCCCACATCCACAGGGATGGGAAATCCTGGGAATGGGGATTCCCACATCCACAGGGATGGGAATTCCAGCTGGGAATGGGGATTCCAGCCCGGAAATCCAGCTGGGAATGGGGATCCCAGCCCGGAATTCCTGGAGAAGCATTCCCAACAATCCCACTCCGGAGGGCTGTGGGGGTGCCAGGGGTGGGATACGGGGCCGGGTGTTCCTCAATCCCGTTGTGCCGGGAAGGCGACGCTGCCCCAGCTGCCAGAATTCCCGAAAATCCCTTCCACATTCCAGGAGAGCCGCAGAGGGGTTTGGGATGCAGGGACAGCACCCAGGGAATGGCTTCCCATGGAATATTGGGATTTTGGGTGGAATTCCCAGAGAATCTGGGGCTGCTCCAGCCCTGGAGCATCCCGGGATAGCGGAGCCCTCAGTGCCCATGGAATGGGACAATCCCTAAAATCCCTTCCAGCCAAAACCATTCCAGGATTCCCTGGACACCCCTGGAATTGTCCCAGGCCAGGCTGGAGCATCCCAGGATAGACGGAGCCATCCCTGCCTATCCCTAAATCCTGAACGTCCCAAACCATTCCAGGATTCCATGGACAAGCCCAGAATTATCCCAGGCCAGGCTGGAGCATCCCGGGACAGTGGGAGTTGTCCCTGCCCATGGAATGGGACAATCCCTAAAATCCTGAACATCCCAAACCATTCCAGCATTCCCTGGACAAGCCCAGAATTGTCCCAGGCCAGGCTGGAGCATCCCAGGAGAGACGGAGCCATCCCTGCCTATCCCTAAATCACAAACATCCTAAACCATTCCAGCATTCCATGGACACCCCTGGAAAATGGGACAATCCCTAAAATCCCTTCCAGCCAAAACCATTCCAGAATTCCCTGGACACCCCTGGAATTGTCCCAGGCCAGGCTGGAGCATCCCGGGATAGACGGAGCCATCCCTGCCTATCCCTAAATCACGAACATCCTAAACCATTCCAGGGTTCCATGGACACCCCTGGAAAATGGGACAATCCCTAAAATCCCTTCCATCCCAAACCATTCCAGGATTCCATGGACAAGCCCAGAATTGTCCCAGGCCAGGCTGGAGCATCCCAGGATAGACGGAGCCGTCCCTGCCTATCCCTAAATCCTGAACGTCCCAAACCATTCCAGGATTCCCTGGACACCCCTGGAATTGTCCCAGGCCAGGCTGGAGCATCCCGGGATAGCGGAGCCCTCACTGCCCATGGAATGGGACAATCCCAAAATCCCGTCCATCCCAAAGGTTCCAGGAGTCCCTTCCAGCCCCCATTCCCAGTTAACTCCAGCCTCCATTCCCAATTCCTGACCGTTTCCAGTGACTCTGAGCCCCCACTCCCAATCCCTGACCATTCCCAGTGACTCCCAATCCCTCATTCCCAGTAAATCCCAGCCCCCATTCCCAGTAACCCTCAGCCCCCATTCCTAATTCCTGACCATTCCCAGTGATTCCCAGCCCCCATTCCCAGTGAATCTCAGGCTCCATTCCCAATCCCTGACCGTTCCCAGTGACTCCCAGTCCCCATTCCCAATCCCTGACCGTTCCCAGTGACTCCCAGCCCACATTCCCAATTCCTGGCCATTCCCAATGAATCCCAGTCCCCATTCCCAGTGAATCTCAGGCTCCATTCCCAGTTCCTGATCATTCCCAATGAATCCCAGCCCCCGTTCCCAATCCCAGCCCCCGTTCCCAATCCCAGCCCCCATTCCCAATGAATCCCAGCCCCCGTTCCCAGTTCCTGATCATTCCCAGTGACTCCCAGCCCCCATTCCCAATCCCAGCCCCCATTCCCAGTCCCTGATCATTCCCAGTGACTCCCAGCCCCCGTTCCCGGTGTCTCCCAGCCCCCATCCATCGCTGCTGCCGGCTCCCAGCCCCCAGCGTTCCCAGTCCCCGGCCATTCCCGGCCCCTGGAATGAGCTGCCAGGCTCCCACCTGATCCATCAGCAGCTGCTCCCGGCCATTCCCGGCCCGCACCTGCAATTCCTGCCGGGAACCACATGTGACCCCTCCTGTGATCCCTGATTTATTCCCTGCCAGCGCTCCCCCCCCTCCTCGCCCATGCCTACCAGCTGGGAATCGCATCCCAAAAAAATCCCCATCCCAAAAACCGAACCCCTGGGGCGCATCCCAGCCGACGCCGGCGGTGCCCCCGCTATTTTCCATCCCATTTTTTCCGCTTTTCCCGTTTTTTTGGTGGTGTTATTTTCTGGTTTCCACCCCCCCCCGGCGCCTGGCCCCCCTGCCCGCTCTCCAGGCGCTTCCCGAGGCCGCTCCAGGTGCGCTGGGAAGCGCCGGCCCCGCGCCGCCTCCCCCGTGTCCGTCTGCGGCGGGAGCAGGAAGCCAAAGCCGCCTCTGGAATTCTTCACTCGCTCCTCGTTGCCGGCTCCCGCGGGATGCCGGGGTCAGGCTCCCTCCGCCGCTTTCCCGGTTTTCCCTGGATGAGCTCGGGTTACAATGCCGGCTCTGTTCCCGCCCGGGCCCCCGGCGAGCCCTAATCCCGCTCCGCTGGCTCCCGGATTGATTGCGGGGATTTGGGATCGGTCCCGGCTCTTTCCTGAGCCTCCCCGGCTGCTCCGGGCCTCCGCAGAGAGGATTTGGCCCGGGGAAATGGTGGAGGGGGGGGGGGGAAACGGGAATGGGGAGGCCGGGAAAGGATGGGGAACTGGAAATGGGATGGGGGAACTGGGGGAAAAGGGATGTGGGGAAATGGGATACGAGATATGGGGAATGGGGAAATGGGATATGGGGAAATGGGGAATGGGATGTGGGGAAATCGGATATGGGGAATGGGATATAGGATGTGGGGAAATGGGATATGGGGAATGGGATATGGGATGTGGGGAAATGGGAAATGGGATATGGGGAATGGGATATGGGGAACTAGGATGTGGGGAAATGGGATGTGGGGAAATGGGATATGGGGAATGGGATGTGGGGAATGGGATATGGGATGTGGGGAGCTGGGATGTGGGGAAATGGGATATGGGGAATGGGATATGGGATATGGGGAATGGGATATGGGGAAATGGGATATGGGGATGTGGGGATATGGGATGTGGGGAAATGGGATGTGGGGAATGGGATATGGGATGTGGGAAATGGGATGTGGGGAATGGGATATGGGGAAATGGGATATGGGATATGGGGATGTGGGGAAATGGGATATGGGGAAATGGGATATGGGGATGTGGGGAAATGGGATATGGGGAAATGGGATATGGGGATGTGGGGAAATGGGATATGGGGAACGGGATATGGGGAATGGGATATGGGGAATGGGATGTGGGGAATGGGATGTGGGGAATGGGATATGGGGAAATGGGATGTGGGGAATGGGATGTGGGGAATGGGATATGGGGAAATGGGATATGTGGAATGGGATATGGGGAACGGGATATGGGGAATGGGATATGGGGAACTAGGATGTGGGGAATGGGATATGGGGAATGGGATGTGGGGAACTAGGATGTGGGGAATGGGATATGGGGAATGGGATGTGGGGAATGGGATATGGGGAATGGGATATGGTATATGAGGAATGGGATATGGGGAAATGGGATATGGGATTTGGGGAAAGGGATGTGGGGATATGGGATATGGGGAACTGAGAAATGAGAAAAAGGGATGGGGAAATGGGATATGGGAAAAGGGATGTGGAGAAAGGGATGTGGGGAATGGGATGTGGGGAATGGGATATAGAGATATAGGATATGGGAAATGGGGAACTGGGAAATGGGATGGGGAAATGGGAACAAAGGGATGGGGATATGGGATATGGGGAACGGGATGTGGGGGAATGGGATATGGGATGTGGGGAAATGGGATATGGGGAATGGGATATGGGGGAATGGGATATGGGGAACAGGATATGGGATGTGGGATATGTGATGTGGGGAAATGGGATATGGGGAAATGGGATATGGGGATGTGGGGATATGGGATGTGGGGAAATGGGAAATGGGATATGGGGAATGGGATATGGGATGTGGGGAGCTGGGATGTGGGGAAATGGGATGTGGGGAATGGGATATGGGGAAATGGGATATGGGCAAATGGGAAAAAAGGGATGGGCAAATGGGATGTGGGGGTGTGGGGAACTGGGATGTGGGGAAATGGGATATGGGATATGGGGAAATGGGATTTGTGAAATGGGGAATGGGATGTGGGGAAATGGGATTTGCGAAATGGGGAATGGGATATGGGGATATGGGATATGGGGAATGGGATATGGGGAAATGGGATATGGGGAAATGGGAAAAAAGGGATGGGCAAATGGGATGTGGGGGTGTGGGGAACTGGAATGTGGGGAAATGGGGAATGGGATATGTGATATGGGAGATGGGGAATGGGGAACTGGGAAATGGGATGGGGAAATGGGAAAAAGGGATGGGGAAATGATATGGGGAAAGGGATGTGGGGAAATGGGATATGGGGAACGGGATATGGGGAATGGGAAACTGAGAAATGGGAAAAAGGGATGGGGAGATGGGATATGGGAAAAGGGATATGGAGAAAGGGATGTGGGGAATGGGATGTGGGGAACTGGGATGGGGGAAATGGGATATGGGATGTGGGGAACTGGGAAACAGGATAATGGGGAACTGGGAATTGGGGTGTGGGGAAATGGGAAAGGGATGTTGGGAAATGGGGAATGGGGAACTGGGAAATGGGGAAATGGATATGGGGAAAAGGGATGTGGGGAAATGGGGAATGGGATATGGGGAACTGGGAAAAGGGATATGGGGAAATGGGGAATGGGGAAGTGGGATATGGGATGTGGGGAACTGGGAAATGGGATGTGGGAAAATGGGAAGGGGATGTGTGGAAATGGGGAATGGGGAAGTGGGGAATGGGCTGGGAATGTGCTGGGAATGGGAACCCAGGAGGCCGAGATCCCCTGGGATCAGCCCAGCCTGAGGGATGGAGGTTGGGAACGCTGCGTGCCCCGTGTGCCTCAGTTTCCCTCAGCTTCCCAGGGCTTTGGGAGGGGGGTTCCCTTCCCAGGGAAGGATCCCAGAGCAGAGCAGGGACACAGAGGCTCCCGGAATTCCGGGATGGACGGCGGGAGGCAGGGAATGCTGGACCCGGATCATCCCAGCTCCGAGCAGGGGATTGCCTGGGCAGGGACAATCCCGGAATTCCGGGATGGAGCGGGAGGCAGGGAAGGCTGGGCCCGGATCATCCCAGCTCCGAGCAGGGGATTGCCTGGGCAGGGACAATCCCGGAATTCCGGGATGGACGGCGGGAGGGAGGCAGGGAATGCTGGGCCCGGATCATCCCAGCTCCGAGCACGGGATTGCATGGATAGGGACAATCCCGGAATTCCGGGATGGAGCGGGAGGCAGGGAAGGCTGGGCCCGGATCATCCCAGCTCCGAGCACGGGATTGCCTGGGCAGGGACAATCCCGGAATTCCGGGATGGACGGCGGGAGGGAGGCAGGGAATGCTGGGCCCGGATCATCCCAGCTCCGAGCAGGGGATTGCCTGGACAGGGACAATCCCGGAATTCCGGGATGGATGGCGGGAGGGAGGCAGGGAATGCTGGACCCGGATCATCCCAGCTCCGAGCAGGGGATTGCCTGGGCAGGGACAATCCCGGAATTCCGGGATGGACGGCGGGAGGGAGGCAGGGAATGCTGGGCCCGGATCATCCCAGCTCCGAGCAGGGGATTGCATGGACAGGGACAATCCCGGAATTCCGGGATGGAGCAGGAGGGAGGCAGGGAATGCTGGACCCGGATCATCCCAGCTCCGAGCAGGGGATTGCCTGGACAGGGACAATCCCGGAATTCCGGGATGGACGGCGGGAGGCAGGGAAGGCTGGGCCCGGATCATCCCAGCTCCGAGCAGGGGATTGCCTGGGCAGGGACAATCCCGGAATTCCGGGATGGATGGCGGGAGGGAGGCAGGGAAGGCTGGGCCCGGATCATCCCAGCTCCGAGCACGGGATTGCATGGACAGGGACAATCCCGGAATTCCGGGATGGATGGCGGGAGGCAGGCAGGGAATGCTGGACCCGGATCATCCCAGCTCCGAGCAGGGGATTGCCTGGGCAGGGACAATTCCCAGAGCGCTCCAGCCCGGCCTGGGGGACGCTCCCAGAGATCCCATGGAATCCCAGACTGACTCATTTGGGGTGATCCCGTTCCCACGGGGCAGCCCCCGCTATTCCAGGATTGCCCAGGGCTCCTGGGGCAGCCCCGGATTCTCTGGGAATCCCATCCCAAAATCCCAGTTTTCCATGGGAAGCCATTCCCTGTTTCCCACCCCGCATCCCAAACCCCTCTGCAGCTCTGCCAGAAAACCTCTGGAAAAGGCCCTGGAAGGGGCTCTGGGATCTCCTGGAATTCCCAGCTCCCCCTGCACATTCCCAACTTTCCCCTCCATCCCAAGGAGGTTCCAGATGGAATTCCCAGCTCCCCCTGCCCATTCCCAACTTTCCCCTCCATCCCAGGCGGAATTCCCGGCTCTCCCTGCACATTCCCAGCTTTTCCCCTCCATCCCAGATGGAATTCCCGGCTCTCCCTGCCCATTCCCAGCTTTCCCCTCCATCCCAAGCAGGTTCCAGGTGGAATTCTCAGCTCTCCCTGCCCATTCCCAGCTTTCCCCTCCATCCCAGGGAGGTTCCCCTCATCCCAGATGGAATTCCCGGCTCCCCCTGCTCATTCCCAACTTTCCCCTCCATCCCAGGTGGAATTCCCAGCTCCTCCTGCCCATTCCCAGCTTTTCCCCTCCATCCCGGGTGGAATTCCCGGCTCCCAGCCCCGGAGCTGCTGGGGTTCATGAGGGGGAACCGCTCTGGCTCCAGCCGGGAATTCCAGCCGGGAATTCCAGCCGGGAATTGCGGCCGGGGCTGTGATTTACGAGGGGCTCCTGGAAAAACGCTCCCAAATCCCAGCTGCTGCCGCAGCTTCTCCTGCACCTGGAGGAGCGGGAGAGACCCGGGACAGAACCCGGGACAGAGCTGGGACAGAGCCGGGACAGAGCTGGGACAGAGCTGGGACAGAGCTGGGACAGAGCTGGGACAGAACCCGGGACAGAGCTGGGACAGACCCAGGACAGAGCTGGGACAGAACCGGGACAGAGCTGGGACAGAGCCGGGACAGAGCTGGGACAGAGCTGGGACAGAGCTGGGACAGAGCCGGGACAGAGCAGGGACAGAGCCGGGACAGAGCTGGGACAGAGCCGGGACAGAGCTGGGACAGAGCCGGGACAGAGCTGGGACAGAGCTGGGACAGAGCTGGGACAGAGCCGGGACAGAGCCGGGACAGAGCTGGGACAGAGCTGGGACAGAGCAGGGACAGAGCTGGGACAGAGCTGGGACACAGCCGGGACAGAGCCGGGACAGAGCTGGGACAGAGCTGGGACAGAGCCGGGACAGACCCAGGACAGAGCCTGGGACAGAGCCTGGGACAGAGCCGGGACAGAGCTGGGACAGACCCAGGACAGAGCTGGGACAGAGCTGGGACAGAGCTGGGACAGAGCCGGGACAGACCCAGGACAGAGCAGGGACAGACCCTGGACAGAGCCGGGACAGAGCTGGGACAGAGCCGGGACAGAGCTGGGACAGAGCAGGGACAGAGCTGGGACAGAGCCGGGACAGAGCTGGGACAGAGCTGGGACAGAGCTGGGACAGACCCAGGACAGAGCTGGGACAGAGCAGGGACAGAGCCGGGACAGAGCTGGGACACAGCCGGGACAGAGCCGGGACAGAGCTGGGACAGAGCAGGGACAGACCCTGGACAGAGCCGGGACAGAGCTGGGACAGAGCCGGGACAGAGCTGGGACAGAGCTGGGACAGACCCGGGACAGAGCTGGGACAGAGCTGGGACAGAGCTGGGACAGACCCGGGACAGACCCAGGACAGAGCCCAGGACAGAGCAGGGACAGAGCCGTGACAGAGCTGGGACAGAGCTGGGACAGAGCCGGGACAGAGCTGGGACAGAGCAGGGACAGACCCTGGACAGAGCTGGGACAGAGCTGGGACAGAGCAGGGACAGAGCTGGGACAGAGCAGGGACAGAGCTGGGACAGAGCTGGGACAGAGCCGGGACGGAACCCAGGGGGCTCCCAGATCCCAGCGGGAAAAGCGGGAACGGCTCCGAGCCCGGAGGGAGCCCGGAATCCGCTGGGAATTCCACCTGACCCCGGGAATTCCGGGTTTTTCTGGGAATTCCAGTTTTCCCTGGGAACTCTTGTTTTTCCTTGGAACAGCCCGTTTTTCCAGGGAATACCCCATTTTTGCCAGGAATACCCCATTTTTGCCAGGAATACCCGTTTTTCTGGGAATGCCCCATTTTTCTGGGAATACCCGTTTTTCCAGGGAATACCCAATTTTTCCTTGGAATACCCCATTTTTGCCAGGAACACCCCATTTTTCTGGGAATACCCCATTTTTCCAGGGAATACCCATTTTTCTAGGGAATACCCCATTTTTCTAGGAATACCCCATTTTTCCAGGGAATACCCATTTTTCCTTGGAATACCCCATTTTTCTAGGAATACCCGTTTTTCTGGGAATACCCCATTTTTTCTGGGAATACCCCATTTTTTCTGGGAATACCCCATTTTTTCCGGGAACACCCCATTGTTGCCAGGAGGCCTGGGAACCTGCACCACCTGCCATGGAAAAGCCTTCAAATTCCCCCAAAAAAAACCTCAAAATTCCTGAAAAAACACCTCAAATTCCCAAAAAACCCACCTCAAATTCCCTATAAAACCCTCAAAATTCCCCAAAAAACCCTCAAAATTCCCGAAAAAACACCTTTAAATTCTCTAAAAAAACCCACCTCAAATTTCCCCTAAAAATCACAAAATTACTGAAAAAAACCCCTCAGAGTTCCCTAAAGAAAACCACCTCAAATTTCCCCTAAAAATCACAAAATTACTGAAAAAAGACCTCAAAGTTCCCTAAAAACCCCTCAAAATTCCCTAAAAAAACACCTCAAAGTTCCCTAAAAACCCCTCAAAATTCCCTAAAAAACCACCTTAAAACTCTTGAAAGAAGACCTCAAAATTCCCTAAAAAACACCTCAGAATTCCCTAAAAAATACCTCAAAATTCCCTAAAAGAACAATTTAAAACTCCTGAAAAAAGACCTCAAAATTCCCTAAAAACCCACCTCAGAATTCCCTAAAACAACAACTCAAAACTCCTGGAAAAAGACCTCAGAATTCCCTAAAAAATCCTTCAAAATTCCCTAAAAATCCACCTCAGAATTCCCTAAAAAATCCTTCAAAATTCCCTAAAAAACCACCTCAGAATTCCCTAAAAACCCACCTCAGAATTCCCTAAAAACCCCTCAATATTCCCTAAAAAAAAAACCCTAAAACTCTTGAAAAAAGACCACCTCAGAATTCCCTAAAAACCCCTCAGAATTCCCTAAAACCCCCTCAGAATTCCCTGAAAACCCCCTCAAGCCCCCCTTGAAAACCCCACTCAAAATCCCCAAACCCCGCCAGGCCCAATCCCGGCTCCATCTCTTTGGGACTATCCCGGGATTAAATTCCCATTTTTATTTTTGATTTTGTATTTCTTTTCCCCCAAACTCTTCCTCCCCCCCCAATCTTTCATCGCTGCTTTTCCTGCCCATGGAAAATCAAAAAACAAACCCCAAAAAAAAACCCAAAAAAACTTTCCCGGTCCCAATCCAAGATTCCTGGCGTGCTCCTGGCTCAGGCAGGACCAATCCCAGCCCAGGCTCGGATCTGGCAAATCCATCCCTGAAATCCTTCCCTGAAATCCATCCCTGAAATCCTTCCCTCAAACCCTCCCCTCAAACCTTTCCCTCACATCCTTCCCTCAAACCCTCCCCTCAAACCCTCCCCTCAAACCCTTCCCTCAAACCCTTCCCTCAAACCCTTCCCTCAAACCCTTCCCTCAAACCCTTCCCTCAAACCCTCCCCTCAAACCTTTCCCTCACATCCTTCCCTCAAACCCTCCCCTCAAACCCTCCCCTCAAACCCTTCCCTCAAACCCTTCCCTCAAACCCTTCCCTCAAACCCTTCCCTCAAACCTTTCCCTCACATCCTTCCCTCAAACCCTCCCCTCAAACCCTCCCCTCAAACCCTCCCCTCAAATCCTTCCCTCAAATCCTCCCCTCAAACCCTTCCCTCAAACCCTTCCCTCAAACCCTTCCCTCAAATCCTTCCCTCAAACCCTTCCCCAAACCCTCCCCTCAAACCCTCCCCTCACATCCTCCCCTCAAACCCTTCCCTCAAATCCTTCCCTGAAACCCTTCCCTCAAACCCTTCCCTCAAACCCTTCCCTCAAACCCTTCCCTCAAACCCTCCCCTCAAACCCTCAAACCCTCAAACCCTTCCCTCAAACCCTTCCCTCACATCCTTCCCTCAAACCCTCCCCTCAAACCCTCCCCTCAAACCCTCAAACCCTCAAACCCTCCCCTCAAACCCTTCCCTCAAACCCTCCCCTCAAACCCTTCCCCAAACCCTCCCCTCAAACCCTTCCCTCAAACCCTTCCCTCAAACCCTTCCTCAAACCCTTCCCTCAAACCCTCCCCTCAAACCCTTCCCTCAAACCCTCCCCTCAAACCCTCAAACCCTTCCCTCAAACCCTTCCCTCAAACCCTTCCTCAAACCCTTCCCTCAAACCCTCCCCTCAAACCCTTCCCTCAAACCCTCAAACCCTCCCCTCAAACCCTTCCCTCAAACCCTCCCCTCAAACCCTTCCCTCAAACCCTTCCCTCAAACCCTTCCCTCAAACCCTCCCCTCAAACCCTCCCCTCAAACCCTCCCCTCAAACCCTTCCCTCAAACCCTCCCCTCAAACCCTCCCCTCAAATCCTTCCCTCAAACCCTTCCCTCAAACCCTTCCCTCACATCCTTCCCTCAAACCCTCCCCTCAAACCCTCCCCTCAAACCCTCAAACCCTCAAACCCTCCCCTCAAACCCTTCCCTCAAACCCTCCCCTCAAACCCTTCCCCAAACCCTCCCCTCAAACCCTTCCCTCAAACCCTTCCCTCAAACCCTTCCTCAAACCCTTCCCTCAAACCCTCCCCTCAAACCCTTCCCTCAAACCCTCCCCTCAAACCCTCAAACCCTTCCCTCAAACCCTTCCCTCAAACCCTTCCTCAAACCCTTCCCTCAAACCCTCCCCTCAAACCCTTCCCTCAAACCCTCCCCTCAAACCCTCAAACCCTCCCCTCAAACCCTTCCCTCAAACCCTTCCCTCAAACCCTTCCTCAAACCCTTCCCTCAAACCCTCCCCTCAAACCCTTCCCTCAAACCCTCCCCTCAAACCCTCAAACCCTTCCCTCAAACCCTTCCCTCAAACCCTTCCTCAAACCCTCCCCTCAAACCCTCCCCTCAAACCCTCCCCTCAAACCCTTCCCTCAAACCCTCCCCTCAAACCCTCCCCTCAAACCCTTCCCCTCAAACCCTCCCCTCAAACCCTCCCCTCAAACCCTTCCCTCAAACCCTCCCCTCAAACCCTTCCCCAAACCCTTCCCCAAACCCTCCCCTCAAACCCTTCCCCAAACCCTTCCCTCAAACCCTTCCCTCAAACCCTCCCCTCAAATCCTCCCCTCAAACCCTTCCCTCAAACCCTTCCCTCAAACCCTTCCCTCAAACCCTTCCCTCAAACCCTTCCCTCAAACCCTTCCCTCAAACCCTTCCCCAAACCCTCCCCTCAAACCCTTCCCCAAACCCTTCCCCAAACCCTCCCCTCAAACCCTTCCCCAAACCCTTCCCTCAAACCCTTCCCTCAAACCCTCCCCTCACATCCTCCCCTCAAACCCTTCCCTCAAATCCTCCCCTCAAACCCTCCCCTCAAATCCTCCCCTCAAACCCTTCCCCAAATCCTTCCCTGAAATCCTCCCCTCAAACCCTCCCCTCACATCCTTCCCTCAAACCCTTCCCGTCCTGCTCCGACTTTTCCATTCCCGACACCTCTGGAGCTGTTCCCAGCCCAGGATGGGGGGAGCACAGGAACTGCCCCCTCTTCCCTTTTTTCCTTGGAATTCTGCCCTTCCTGGGCTGCCAGGAACCTGCTGCTGCCTTGGGAGGGATCCCAGCATCCAAACCGGGAATTCCTGGCATCAGGGAGCGGCTGGGAATGCCAGCCCGGGCAGGAATTCCTCCCCAAAATCCCGATTTTTCCATTCCAGTCATTCCCTGAATCCCTGATCCCCCTTAAGGCAGCCCCAGATTTTCTGGGAATTCCACCCCAAATTCCCGATTTTTCCATGGGAAGCCATTCCCTGTTTGCCATCCCAAACCCCAACCCCGCTTTTCCAACCCTGAATCCCGATCCCCCTTAGGCAGCCCCAGATTCTCTGGGAATTCCATCCCAAAATCCCGATTTTTCCATGGGAAGCCATTCCCTGTTTGCCATCCCAAACCCCTCTGCAGCTCTCCCAGAAAATGCCCTGGAAAAGGCCCTGGAAAAGGCTCTGGAATTCTCTGGAATTCTCTGGAATTCTCTCCTGGCAGAGCAGCCATCACCAACTCCTGGATTCCCAGCTCTGCCGCCTCTGGAATTTCCCTTTTCCTTCCCAGAACTGGGGCAAAACGAGGGAAGTTTGGGCTCCCGGGAATGGGGAGGATTCTCCTCAATCCCAAGGCTTGGGAATTCTGGGATGAGAGGGGGAAAATCCGGGGATAAGGGGGGTTGGAATGTGGGAATGTGGCTGGGAATTCCCTCCCGGAGGGGCAGATCCAGCCTCGGAATGCTGGGAACGGGCTGGGAATGGAGGGGATTTTAGGGATGATCCCGTTCCCGGGTGGGAATGGAGGGGATTTTAGGGATGATCCCATTCCCTGCTATTCCAGGAACCCTGGGGCAGCCCCGGATTCTCTGGGAATCCCATCCCAAAATCCCAATTTTCCATGGGAAGCCATTCCATGGGAAGCCATCCCTACACCTGCATCCCAAACCCCTCTGCAGCTCTCCCAGAAAAAAAACCAAAACCCTGGGATCTCCTGGAATTCCCTGCTTTTCCCCCAGCTCCGTTCCCCCAGGATTCTCTGGGAATCCCATCCCAAAATCCCAATTTTCCATGGGAAGCCATTCCATGGGAAGCCATCTCTACACCTGCATCCCAAACCCCTCTGCAGCTCTCCCACAAAAACCACCCTGGAAAACAGTGGGATCTCCTGGAATTCCCTGCTTTTCCCCAAACACTCTGGGATCTCCTGGAATTCCCTGCTTTTCCCCCAGCTCCATTCAAAACAACCCTGGAAAACACTCTGGGATCTCCTGGAATTCCCTGCTTTTCCCCCGACACTCTGGGATCCCCTGGAATTCCCTGCTTTTCCCCAACACTGGGATCTCCTGGAATTCCCTGCTTTTCCCCCAAACCCTCTGGGATCTCCTGGAATTCCCTGCTTTTCCCCCAAACACTCTGGGATCTCCTGGAATTCCCTGCTTTTCCCCCAGCTCCATTCCCCCAAGATTCTCTGGGAATCCCACCCCAAAATCCCACTGTTCAATGGGAAGCCATTCCCTGTTTCCCATTCCATGGGAAGCCATTCCCTGTTTCCCATCCCTACACCTGCATCCCAAACCTCTCCCCAGCTCTCCCAGAAAAAAAAAACCCTGGAAAACACTCTGGGATCCCCTGGAATTCCCTGCTTTTCCCCAACACTCTGGGATCCCCTGGAATTCCCTGCTTTTCCCCAACACTCTGGGATCTCCTGGAATTCCCTGCTTTTCCCCAACACTCTGGGATCCCCTGGAATTCCCTGCTTTTCCCCAAACACTCTGGGATCCCCTGGAATTCCCTGCTTTTCCCCAGACACTCTGGGATCTCCTGGAATTCCCTGCTTTTCCCCAACACTCTGGGATCCCCTGGAATTCCCTGCTTTTCCCCAACACTCTGGGATCCCCTGGAATTCCCTGCCTTTCCCCAAACACTCTGGGATCTCCTGGCATTCCCTGCCTTTCCCCAAACACTCTGGGATCTCCTGGCATTCCCTGCTTTTCCCGCAGCTCCGTTCCCAGGGGGAGTTTTCCAGGGCCAGGTCCCTGCTCCATCCTCTCCCAACTCAGACCCCGAGGATCCGCGGGCTCCGAGGGCTCCGGGGCCGCCCGGATCTGGGACCGGGGGCCCCCGCGGCCGCCGCCGCCGCTTCCGGAGGAGCCGCCGGAATTCCAGAGCCCCCCCCTCTCCCGAGGGCCTCGGGAAGAGCGAGGCTCCCTCCTTCCCACTGCCGGAATTCCAGACCCCCCCTTTCCCGAAATTCCAGAGCCTCCCTCTCTCCCGAGGGCCTCGGGAAGAGCCAGGCTCCCTCCTTCCCACTGCCGGAATTCCAGACCCCCCCTTGCCCGAAATTCCAGAGCCCCCTTTCTCGAAATTCCAGAGCCCCCCTCTCCCAAGACCCTCGGGAAGAGCGAGGCTCCTTCCCACTGCCCGAATTCCAGAGCCCCCTTTCCCGAAATTCCAGAGCCCCCTTTCCCCAGGCCTTCGGGAAGAGCCTCCCTCTCTCCCACTGCCGGAATTCCAGCCCCCCCCCCCCCTTTCCCGAAATTCCAGAGCCTCCCTTTCCCGAAATTCCAGAGCCCCCCTCTCCCAAGACCCTCGGGAAGAGCGAGGCTCCTTCCCACTGCCCGAATTCCAGAGCCCCCCTTTCCCGAAATTCCAGAGCCCCCTTTCCCCAGGGCCTCGGGAAGAGCCTCCCTCCTTCCCAGTGCCAGAATTCCAGAGCCCCCTTTCCTGAAATTCCAGGCCCCCCTCTCCCGAAATTCCAGAGCCCCCTTTCCCGAGGCCCTCGGGAAGAGCCTCCCTCCCTCCCTGGCTCCCTCCCTCGCGCTAAAGCGGCAGCGCCGCTGCTCCCGTGCGCTCCGAGCAGGCTCCGCTCGTTAAAAGTTATGGATGGAAAAAGGGAAAAAAGGAAAACCAAAAAACCAAAAAAACTGGGAAAAGCTCCGGCGGGAGCGGGGGAGGGGAGGGTGAACAATGGGATAAGCGGGATAACAACAGCCGGGATAACCGGGATAACACCAGTATAACAGCCGGGATAACAACACCCGGGGTAACAACAGCCGGGGTAACAACAGCCGGGATAACAACAGGGATAACAACACCCGGGATAGCGGCCGGGATAACACCCAGGATAACAGCCAGGATAACACCCGGGATAGCAGCCGGGATAGCAGCCGGGGTAACAACAGCCAGGATAAGAACCGGGATAACAACAGCCGGGATAACAACAGCCGGGATAACAACAGCCGGGATAACAATAGCCGGGATAAGAACCGGGATAAGAACAGCTGGGATGGCAACAGGGATAGCAACACCCGGGATAACACCCGGGATAGCAGCCAGGATAACAACAGCCGGGATAACACCCGGGATAAGAACACCTGGGATAACAACACCCGGGATAACAGCCAGGATAACACCCGGGATAACAGCCGGGATAACACCCGGGATAGCAGCCGGGATAACAACAGCTGGGATAACAACAGCCGGGATAAGAACTGGGATAACAACTCCCGGGATGGCAACAGGGATAGCAACACCCGGGATAACAACACCCGGGATAAGAGCACCGGGGATAGCAGCCAGGATAACAACAGCCGGGATAACACCCGGGATAAGAACACCTGGGATAACAACAGCCGGGATAGCAGCCGGGATAACACCCGGGATAATAACCGGGATAACAACACCTGGGATAACAACAGCCAGGATAACAGCACCCGGGATAACAACAGGGATAAGAACCGGGATAACAACACCCGGGATAGCAGCTGGGATAACAATAGCCAGGATAACAACACCCGGGATAACAAAAGCTGGAATAAGAACACCCGGGCTAAGAGCAGCCGGGCTGGGTAACGGGAGCGGGAGGCGCAGGCACAGCTGCCCCAGCGCGGCTGCCCCGGTTCCCGGCCGGGCTTTTCCCAGCTGGTTCCAATCCCGCACCCTCGCCCAGCTGGGGCCGCGATCAAAGGAGCCGCGCCCGGCGGCATCCGGGGCTGGAGCGGCCCCCGCGCCCGCGGGGCTGCACCTGCAGCCCTCACCCCGTGGATCCGATCCTGCAGCCCTCACCCCGCGGATCCATGGATCCAATCCTGCAGCCCACGGATCGACGGATCCATCCTGCATCCCACGGATCCATGGATCCAATCCTGCAGCCCATGGATCCACGGATCCAATCCTGCATCCCACGGATCCATGGATCCAATCCTGCAGCCCACGGATCCATGGATCCATCCTGCATCCCACGGATCCATGGATCCAATCCTGCATCCCTCACCCCGCGGGTCCATGAATCCAATCCTGCATCCCTCACCCCACAGATCCATGGACTCATCCCTCACCCCACGGGTCCACGGATCCCATCCTGCAGCCCTCACCCCACGGATCCATGGATCCATCCTGCATCCCACGGATCCATCCCTCACCCCACGGGTCCACAGATCCAATCCTGCATCCCAGAGATCCATCCCTCACCCCATGGATCCACGGATTCATCCTGCATCCCTCACCCCACAGATCCACAGATCCATCCCTCACCCCACAGATCCATCTCTCACCCCACAGATCCATGGATTCGTCCCAACAGCCACAGGTCCATCCCACAGCCATGGAGCCATCCCTCATCCCTCACCCCACAGATCCATGGATTCATCCCACAGCCATGGAGCCACGGATCCATCCCTCACTCAACAGCCACAGATCCATGGGTCCATCCCTCACCCCACGGGTCCATCCCTGATCCCTCACCCCACAGATCCACGGGTCCATCCCTCACCCCACAGCTCCATGGGTCCAACCCTCATTCCTCACCCCACAGCTCCATGGGTCCGTGCCTCCTCCATGGATCCAGCCCTCACCCCACAGATCCACGGGTCCATCCCTCACCCCACAGCCATGGGTCCATCCCTCACCCCATGGGTCCATGGGTCCATCCCACATCCCACAGCCACAGATCCACAGGCCCATCCCTCACCCCACAGCCATGGGTCCATCCCTCACCCCATGGGTCCATGGGTCCATCCCACATCCCACAGCCACAGATCCACAGGCCCATCCCTCACCCCACAGCCATGGGTCCATCCCTCACCCCATGGGTCCATGGGTCCATCCCACATCCCACAGCCACAGATCCACAGGCCCATCCCTCACCCCACAGCCATGGGTCCATCCCTCACCCCACGGGTCCATGGATCCATCCCTCATCCCTCACCTCACAGATCCATCCACAGGTCAAACCCTGATCCCTCACCCCACGGATCCACAGGTCCATCCCTCTCCCCACAGATCCGTGGGTCCATCCCTCACCCCACAGATCCACGGGTCCATCCCTCACCCCACGGGTCCATCCCTCATCCCTCACCCCACAGATCCATGGATCCATGGATCCGTGCCTCCTCCATGGATCAATCTCTCACCCCACAGCCATGGGGCCATGGGTCCATCCCACAACCATGAATCACTCATCCATGAATTAATGCCTCACCCACGGATCCATCCCTGACCCATGGATCCATCCCTGATCCACAGATCCATCCCTCATCCACGGATCCATCCCTGACCCACAGATCCATCCCTGACCCACAGATCCATCCCTCATCCACAGATCCATCCCTGATCCACGCATCCATCCCTCACCCACAGATCCACCCCTGACCCACGGATCCATCCCTGACCCACGGATCCATCCCTGACCCTTGGATCCATCCCTCATCCACGGATCCATCCCTCACCCACAGATCCACCCCTGACCCACAGATCCATCCCTGACCCACGGATCCATCCCTGATCCACAGATCCATCCCTGACCCACGGATCCACCCCTGACCCATGGATCCATCCCTGATCCACAGATCCATCCCTGACCCACGGATCCATCCCTGATCCACAGATCCATCCCTGACCCACGGATCCATCCCTGATCCACGGATCCACCCCTGACCCACAGATCCATCCCTGACCCACGGATCCATCCCTGATCCACAGATCCATCCCTGACCCACGGATCCATCCCTGATCCACGGATCCACCCCTGACCCACAGATCCATCCCTCATCCACGGATCCATCCCTGACCCACAGATCCATCCCTCATCCACAGATCCATCCCTGATCCACGGATCCACCCCTGACCCACAGATCCATCCCTCATCCACGGATCCATCCCTGATCCACAGATCCATCCCTGACCCACGGATCCATCCCTGATCCACGGATCCATCCCTGACCCACGGATCCACCCCTGATCCCCAACCCATCGTCCTTGCCCCGCTCCCCTTCCCATCCCCAGGGAGGATTTTCCAGAGCCGCTGGAGTTTCCCTGCCAGCATTCCAAGGTTTTAGGGACACAGGGCCCCGCTGCCCCCAGCCCCGGGAGCCAATCCCAGGGGGATTTTTGGGATCTGGCAGATCCTGGGATCATGGAATGCCCTGGCTGGGAAGGGAAGGGCCATGGAAACAGCATTTCCAAGGAAAAGAGTGAGGGAAGCTGAGCCCCTGTCGGGGGGGAGCAGCTGGGATTAGGATAATGGGATAATGGGATAATGGGATAATGGGATAGGGGTTGGGATCCATGGGATGGGATCATGGGATAATGGGATAATGGCATGGGATGGGATCCATGGGATGGGATGGGATCCATGGGATGGGATAATGGGATGGGATAATGGGATAATGGGATAATGGGATAGGGGTTGGGATCCATGGGATAATGGGATAATGGGATAATGGGATTTGGATTGGCATCACGGCATGGCATGGGATCCACGGGATGGGATCCATGGGATGGGATCCATGGGATGGGATGGGATCCATGGGATGGGATCCATAGGATGGGATGGGATCCATGGGATGGGATGGGATCCATGGGATGGGATCCATGGGATGAGATGGGATCCATGGGATGGGATGGGATCCATGGGATGGGATCCATGGGATGGGATCCATAGGATGAGATGGGATGGGCTGGGATCCATGGGATGGGATCCATAGGATGGGATGGGCTGGGATCCATAGGATGGGATCCATAGGATGGGATGGGATGGGATGCATAGGATGGGATTGGATAATGAGATGGGAAGAGATCCATGGGATTGGGAAGAGATCCATGGGGTTGGGAAGAGATCCATGGGATTGGGATTGGGAAGAGATCCATGGGGTTGGGACAGGGATGGGATCCCTGGGCTGCTGGGAGGGATGGTGGGAGGGAAGCAGGGCCGGGAGCGGGGCCGTGGCCTCTGGCAGCCGCCGGAGCAGCAGCGGGAGCCGGGAAAAGCCATTCCAGGGACTTGGCTCCGGAGCAAAGGCACGGCCACGCTCCGGGAGCTGGACACGCTCCAGGGATCTGGACACATTCCAGGGATCTGGACACATTCCAGGGATCTGGAGACATTCCAGGGATCTGGACACGCTCCAGGGATCTGGAGACATTCCAGGGATCTGGAGACGTTCCAGGGATCTGGAGACGTTCCAGGGATCCGACCCTCAGCCCCGGCCACGCTCCAAAGATCCGGCCCGTCATTCCCAAGCTCTCCAGGGATCTGGACACACTCCAAAGATCCGGCCCGTCATTCCCAAGCTCTCCAGGGATCTGGACACATTCCAGAGGTCCGGCCCGTCATTCCCAAGCTCTCCAGGGACCTGGACACATTCCAGAGGTCCCGGCCCTCTGCTCCCAACGCGCTCCACAGATCCAAACTTTGGCTCCCGGCGCGCTCCAGGGATCTGCCCTTCGCTCCCAAACACATCCCAGGGATTTGGAGCACCCCAGAGAGCCGGCCCTGCATTCCCAAGCACATTCCAGAATTCCAGCCCTGCATTCCCAAGCACATCCCAGAATTCCAGCCCTGCATTTCCAAGCACATTCCAGAATTCCAGCCCTGCATTCCCAAGCACATCCCAGAATTCCAGCCCTGCATTCCCAAACACACTCCAGAGATCCAGCCCTGCATTCCCAATCACATTCCAAGATTCCAGCCCTGCATTCCCAAACTCATCCCAGAATTCCAGCCCTGTATCCCCAAACACATCCCAGAATTCCAGCCCTGCATTCCCAAGCACGTTCCAGGATTCCAGCCCTGCATTCCCAAACACATCCCAGGATCCAGCCCTGCATTCCCAAACACATTCCAAGATTTCAGCCCTTTATTCCTAAACACATTCCAAGATTCCAGCCCTGCATTCCCAAACATGGAATCCTGCCCATGGGATCCTGGCCTTGGAACTCTGGCCTTGGGATCCTGGAGAGGGATCCTGGCCATGGAATCCTGGCCTTGGGATCTTGGCCCTGGAATCCTGGCCATGGAATCCTGTTCACAGGATCCTGTCCATGGAATGCGGTCCATGGGATCCTGGCCATGGAATCCTGACAATGGAATCCCATCCATGGAATGCTGTCCCTGGGATCCAGGATTCCCTGGAATCCTGTCAATGGGATCCTGGCCATGGGATCCTATCTGTGGGATCCTGGCCCTGGAATGCTGTCTGTGGGATCCTGTCCATGGGATCCTGGCCATGGAATCCTATCCATAGGATCCTGTCCATGGAATCCCCCCTCCATGGAATCCCATCCATGGAATCCTGACAATGGAATGCTGCCCATGGGATCCTGGCCCTGGAATCCTATCCATGGGATCCTGGCCATAGGATCCTATCCATGAAATCCTGGCTCTGGAATCCTGTCCCTGGAATCCTGCCCATGGGATCCTGTCCATGGAATCCTGACAATGGAATCCCATCCATGGAATGCTGGCCCTGGGATCCTATCCATGGAATCCTATCCATGGGATCCTGGCCATGGAATCCTGGCCATGGGATCCTGGCCATGGAATCCTGGCCATGGGATCCTATCCATGGGATCCTGGCCATGGGATCCTATCCATGGAATCCTATCCATGGGATCCCATCCATAGGATCCCATCCATGGAATCCCATCCATGGGATCCTGGCCATGGGATCCTATCCATGGGATCCTGGCCATGGGATCCTATCCATGGGATTCTATCCATAGGATCCCATCCATGGAATCCCATCCATGGGATTCTGTCCATGGGATCCTGCACTGCTCTGGCCAGGAAGGGATTTCAGGGCCCATCCCATCCCAACCATCCCACGGGCAGGGAACTTCCCAATATCCCGGGCGGATCCCAGCTGTCCCAGGCCAGTGCCAGGGCTGGAGCCCAGCCCCAGGAACGCTGGGAATTGCTTGGGAATTGCTTGGGAATTGTTTGTTTGGGAACAGTTTGGGAATTGTTTGTTTGGGAATTGTTTGGGAATTGTTTGGGAACAGTTTGGGAACTGTTTGGGAATTGTTTGTTCGGGAACAGTTTGGGAATTGTTTGGGAACTGTTTGGGAATTGTTTGTTTGGGAACAGTTTGGGAATTGTTTGGGAATTGTTTGTTTGGGAACAGTTTGGGAATTGTTTGGGAACTGTTTGGGAATTGTTTGTTCGGGAATTGTTTGGGAACTGTTTGGGAATTGTTTGGGAATTGTTTGGGAATTGTTTGGGAACAGTTTGGGAACACTTTGGGAACAGTTTGGGAACAGTTTGGGAATTGTTTGGGAACAGTTTGGGAACAGTTTGGGAATTGTTTGGGAACACTTTGGGAACAGTTTGGGAACGGTTTGGGAATTGTTTGGGAACAGTTTGGGAACAGTTTGAGAACAGTTTGGGAATTGTTTGGGAATTGTTTGGGAACAGTTTGGGAACTGTTTGGGAACAGTTTGGGAATTGTTTGGGAACACTTTGGGAACAGTTTGGGAACAGTTTGTGGCGGCCGCGCTGCGCCGGCGGCAGCAGCAGCAGCAGCTCCGAGCCCTCGCTATCTGCCGGCCCTTGCCAGGGATTGTTTTGTTCCAGGGTTTTTCCAGGAATCCCAGCTCAGGCCGGAGCTGTTTTTTTGGGACGAGCTGTGCTCGCTCCTGGATGAGGAGAGAGGAACCCAAACTGCCCGGGAGGGACGGGGAGCAGGGACTGCACCTGGAGATTCCCAAAGATTCCGCGGGAAGAGGCAGAGCCCCAGAACGTGGAAAAGGAGGGGGGAATTCCCACAGGGAAGCTCCTTCCCAAGGGAAAATCCACGATTTTCCAGCTCCAGCTCCTTGCCAGGATGATCCATGCCCTGCTCCTGCCTTTTCCCAGGAATTCCCAAAGCTTCCTGGCTGGAGCTGGAATCCCAGGGATTATCCCGCTGGGAATGGGATGAATCCCACAGCTCTTTCCCGAATCCCACCAGGCCACGCTTCCAGCTCTGGCTTTCCCAGATGAATCCATCCCCAGGGAATGGGATCAGCCAGGATCTGGATTCGGGATTATCTGGGTTTGTTTTTTGGGTTTTTTCCCTGTGGATTTGATCCCATTTTGCCACAGTTTGGGGTTGGCTCAGCAGCTCCCTCGGTTTTCCCCATGGAAACCTCACTGGGAGCACAGCTCCATGGATGGAATCCTGGAATTCCGGAGGCTGGAAATGCCCCAGGAGCCGCCCAATCCCGGCCTCCTCCGAGCCCTGGCCGCGTTCCCCAGCGCCACATCCACAGGGAACCCAATCCCAGGGACGGGGGCTCTGTGCCAGGCAGGGAACCATTCCCAAAAATTCACCCTCGGGATAACGAGTCCCATGCCCGGCTCCCCCTGCCAATGCCACATCCCAGCAAAGCCGGGGAAACCGGGGGGGACGAGGGCGGCGGGGCCGATTTCCAGCGGAATTTGGGGCTGTTTTCCACTGGAATTTCCGGGCAGCTCCCACCGGTGTCGGATCCACCCCCATGACGAGAGCTCCGAGGAATCCGAGCGGGCACCGGCGCCTCCGGAGCTCCCCCGGGATCGTCCGGGCCTGGCACCGGAGCATCCCTGGCCACGAGTCCTGCACATGGACTCCAGTCAAGGCAGCGCTAACAAATTCCATCAAAATCCATTAAAAAAAATTCCATAAAAATCCACCCAAACAGAGGAACCCCCCCCCGCCTCTTTCCTTCCCGAGCTCTAAATCCGGACTCGGCCGTCGCCACGGCAAAAAACCAGGAATCTTCCCAAAATATCTGCGGGATCATCCGAGCCAGAGGCAGCCCTGGGTGCGATCCACAGCCCAAAGCTTCCCCTCTGGATGCTCCCTGCTGGGCAGCAGCAGGAAATTCGGGATTGGGAGGAGTGGGAATGAGAATTCCCCAAAGTTCTCTGGCTGTGGATATTCCCGGGAATGGGGGCAGCCAATCCCGGGGTTTCCTGGCTGTGGATATTCCCGGGAATGGGGGCAGCCAATCCCGGGGTTTCCTGGCTGTGGATATTCCCGGGAATGGGGGCAGCCAATCCCGGGGTTTTCTGGCTGTGGATATTCCCGGGAATGGGGGCGGCAAATCCCGGGGTTTCCTGGCTGTGGATATTCCCAGGAATGGGGGCAGCAAATCCCGGGGTTTCCTGGCTGTGGATATTCCTGGGAATGGGGGCAGCCAATCCCGGGGTTTCCTGGCTGTGGATATTCCTGGGAATGGGGGCGGCAAATCCTGGGGTTTCCTGGCTGTGGGAATATTCCCGGGAATGGGGGCAGCCAATCCCGGGGTTTCCTGGCTGTGGATATTCCCGGGAATGGGGGCAGCCAATCCCGGGGTTTCCTGGCTGGGAATATTCCCGGGAATGGGGGCAGCCAATCCCGGGGTTTCCTGGCTCTGGGAATATTCCCGGGAATGGGGGCAGCCAATCCCGGGGTTCTCTGGCTGTGGATATTCCCGGGAATGGGGGCAGCAAATCCCGGGGTTTCCTGGCTGGGAATATTCCCGGGAATGGGGGCGGCAAATCCTGGGGTTTCCTGGCTGTGGATATTCCTGGGAATGGGGGCAGCCAATCCCGGGGTTTCCTGGCTGTGGATATTCCCGGGAATGGGGGCAGCCAATCCCGGGGTTTCCTGGCTGTGGATATTCCTGGGAATGGGGGCAGCCAATCCCGGGGTTTCCTGGCTGTGGATATTCCTGGGAATGGGGGCGGCAAATCCTGGGGTTTCCTGGCTGTGGGAATATTCCCGGGAATGGGGGCAGCAAATCCCGGGGTTTCCTGGCTGTGGATATTCCCGGGAATGGGGGCAAATCCCGGGGTTTCCTGGCTGTGGATATTCCCAGGAATGGGGGCAGCCAATCCCGGGGTTCTCTGGCTGTGGATATTCCCGGGAATGGGGGCAGCCAATCCCGGGGTTTGTGGGAAATGATCCCGAGGCCTGGAATGGGCTCCGGGCTCCGGCTGCCTCCGCACATTCCCAGAATCCGGAGCCTGGTGAGGTGGGAGCTTGGAAAAGCACCAGGGATGGAGGACGGGAGCGGCTCCAGGGCCCCCCGGTTTGGGATGGGAATGGGGTGAAAATCCTGGGAATGTGGAGTTTGGGATGGGAATGGGAATGGAGAATGGGGAATGTGGAGTTTGGGATGGGATGGGAATGGGAAATGGGAATGGGGAATGGGGAATGGGAATGGGGAATGGGAATGGGGAATGGGGAATGGGAATGGGGAATGGGAATGGGGAATGGGATTGGGAATGGGGAAATCTGGGAATGGGGAATGGGAATGGGAATGGGGAATGGGGGAATGGGAATGGGAATGGGAATGGGAATGGGAATGGGGAATGGGGAATGGGAATGGGAATGGGAATGGGGAATGGGATTGGGAATGGGGAAATCTGGGAATGGGGAATGGGAATGGGAATGGGGAATGGGGGAATGGGAATGGGAATGGGAATGGGAATGGGAATGGGGAATGGGGAATGGGAATGGGAATGGGAATGGGGAATGGGAATGGGGAATGGGAATGGGGAATGGGAATGGGAATGGGGAAAATGGGAATGGGAATGGGAATGGGGAATGGGAATGGGGAATGGGGAAAATGGGAATGGGAATGGGGAATGGGAATGGGAATGGGGAATGGGGAATGGGGAATGGGAATGGGGAATGGGAATGGGAATGGGAATGGGAATGGGAATGGGGATGGGGAATGGGAATGGGAATGGGGAATGGGGAATGGGGAATGGGAATGGGGAATGGGAATGGGAATGGGAATGGGAATGGGAATGGGGAATGGGGATGGGGAATGGGGAATGGGGAATGGGAATGGGGAATGGGGAATGGGGAATGGGAATGGGAATGGGGAATGGGAATGGGAATGGGAATGGGAATGGGGAATGGGGAACGGGAATGGGAATGGGAATGGGAATGGGAATGGGGAATGGGGAACGGGAATGGGAATGGGAATGGGAATGGGAATGGGGATGGGGAATGGGGAATGGGAATGGGGATGGGAATGGGAAATGGGAATGGGAATGGGGAATGGGAATGGGAATGGGAATGGGGATGGGAATGGGAATGGGGATGGGAATGGGAAATGGGAATGGGAATGGGAATGGGAATGGGAATGGGAATGGGGATGGGAATGGGGAATGGGAATGGGAATGGGGAATGGGAATGGGGATGGGATTGGGGGAATTTTAGGAATTTTGGAATATGGGAAAGGGGATTGGCAATCCCGTCCCTCTGGATCTCCCATTCCCGAATTTGGGATGCAGAATTTATGACAATTCCCTCCCCCGCTCCAGGCAGAATTTTTGGGAAGACATTCCAAACCCAGCCGGCAGCACGGAGCGGAAAAATTTCCAGGAGAGAGAGGGAAAAAATGCAGGAATATTAAAAAAAGCAGGAATATAAAAACAGCAGGAATATTAAAAAAGCAGGAATGTTAAAAAAATGCATGAATTAAAAAAAGCAGGAATCCAGAAAATTGCAGGAATATGAAAAAGCAGGAATATACAAAAAAAAGCAGGAATATAAAAAACCCTCGGAATATGAAATCAAAGCAGGAATATACAAAAAAGCAGGAATATAACAAAAAAGCAGGAATATACACAAAAAAGCAGGAATAGTAAAAAAAATAACAGAAATATTGAAAAAGCAGGAATAGTAAAAAACCAGAAATATTTAAAAAGCAGGAATTAAAAAACTGGGAAAAAAAAGCAGGAATATTTTAAAAACCCCAGGAGTATGAAGAAAAGCAGGAATAGGAAAAAAGAAGCAATAGGAAAAAAGCAGGAATAATAAAAACCAGGAATAAAAAAGACCCAAGGAATAGGGAAAAATGCAGAAATGTGACAAAAAGCAGGGATTTAAAAAAAGGTGGAAAATAAAAGAAAAGGTGGAATATGAAAAAGAAGCAGGAATAAAGAAAAGCTGGGATACAACAACAAAAAAAGCAGGAATAGAACGGAAAAGGAATATAATAAAAAGGGAATATAATAAAAAATATAACAAAAAAGGAATATAATAAAAAAGGAGGAATATAATAAAAAAGTAGGAATGTAACCAAAAAGAAATAATATAAAAAAGCAGGAATATAAAAAACCAGGAATATTTTTAAAAAGCAGGAATGTTAAAATAAGCAGGTATATAAGAAAAAGCAGGAATTAGAAAAGGTGGAATAAAAAAAGCAGGAATAAAGAAAAAAGTTGGAATGTCAAAAAAGCAAAAATATAACAAAGCAGGAATGCAAAGAAAGCAGGAATATTTAAAAAAGCAGGAATATTTCAAAAAAAAGGAGGAATATTTCAAAAAAAGCAGGAATATTAAAAAAAGCAGGAATATTTCAACAAAAAGCAGGAATATTTCAAATAAAGCAGGAATAGAAGGAAAAGCAGGAATATTAAAAAAAAAACAGGAATATAAGGAAAAGCAGGAATATTAAAAAAGGTGGAATGTTACAAAAAAAAGCAGGAATATTTCAAATAAAAGCAGGAATAGAAGGAAAAGCAGGAATATTAAAAAAAAGCAGGAACATTAAAAAAAAAAGAGCAGGAATATTAGAAGAAAAACAGGAATATTAAAGAAAAAGCAGGAATATTAAAGAAAAAAAGGAGGAATATTTAAAAAAAAAAGCAGGAATATTAAAAAAAAAGCAGGAAAATTTAAAAAAAAAGCAGGAATATTAAAAAAAAAAGCAGGAATATTAAAAAAAGAAGCAGGAATATTAGAAAAAAAAGCAGGAATATTAAAGAAAAAAACAGGAATATTAAAAAAAAAAGTAGGAATATTAAAAAACAAAAACAGGAATATTAAAGAAAAAAAGCAGGAATATTAAAAAAAAAAGCAGGGATATTAAAAAAAGGTGGAATATGAAAAACAAAAGCAGGAATATATAAAAAAACCAAAGCTGGAGTATTAAGAAAAGCAGGAATATTAAAGAAAAAAAGCAGGAATATTAAAAAAAAAAAGGAGGAATATTTAAAAAAAAAAAAGCAGGAATATTAAAAACAAAGCAGGAATATTAGAAAAAAAGCAGGAATAGAAGGAAAAGCAGTAATTAAAAAAAAGAGCAGGAATATTAAAAAAAAGCAGGAATATTTCAAATAAAAGCAGGAATATTAAAGAAAAAGCAGGAATATTAAAGAAAAAAAGGAGGAATATTTAAAAAAAAAGCAGGAATATTAAAAAAAGCAGGAATATTAAAAAAAAAGCAGGAATATTAAAAAAAAAAAAGCAGGAATATTAAAGAAAAAGCAGGAATATTAAGAAAAAACAAGCAGGAATATTAAGAAAAAACAAGCAGGAATATTAAAGAAAAAAAGCAGGAATATTAAAAAAAGGTGGAATATTAAAAACAAAAGCAGGACTATATAAAAAAACCAAAGCTGGAGTATTAAGAAAAGCAGGAATATTAAAGAAAAAAAGCCGGAATATTAAGAAAAAAAGCAGAAATATTAAAGAAAAAAAGAGCAGGAATATTTCAAATAAGAGCAGGAATATTAAAAAAAAAAAGCAGGAATATTAAAGAAAAAAAGCAGGAATATTAAAGAAAAAAAGCAGGAATATTAAAAAAAAGAAAAGCAGGAATATTAAAGAAAAAGCAGGAATATTAAAAAAATAGCAGGAATATTAAAAAAAACCAGGAATATTAAAAAAAAGAAAAGCAGGAATATTAAAAAAAAGCAGGACTATTAAAAAAAAGCAGGAATATTAAAAAAAAAAGCAGGAATATTTCAATAAAAGCAGGAATATTAAAAAAAAGAGCAGGAATATTAAAAAAAAAAAAGCAGGAATATTTCAAATAAAAGCAGGAAAATTAAAAAAAAAAAGCAGGAATATTTCAAATAAAAGCAGGACTATTAAAAAAAAAAAGCAGGACTATTAAAAAGGTGGAATATATAAAAACAGAAATGGGAATGTAACAAAGTGAGGCAAGTTTCCGCTGGCTGCGGTCAGGGCAGGCTCTGGCTGAGGTCATTCCTTCCACACGGAAAAAGCTTTTCCTGCCCAAATTGGGCAGTTTAACCCTTCAGGGGCCGGGCCGGCTGCGTTAACCCTTTGTGGGCACCCGAGGGGGGATCGGGTGCATCTCCCACCCCCAAAAGCAGATTTGGGACAATTCCAGCCTCGGGTTTTTGACAATTTTCAGCCTCGGTTTTCCCAAAATCCCAGCCCTTTCATTCCACTTTTCAGCCTCAGTTTTCCCAACTTTCTGCCCCTTTTTTCCCAAATTTCAGCCTCAGTTTTCCCCAAATTTCAGCCTCAGGTTTCCCAAATTTCAGCCTCAGTCTTCCCAAATTCAGCCTCAGTTTTCCCAATTTCCAGCCTCGGTTTTCCCAAATTTCAGCCTCGGTTTTCCCAAATTTCAGCCTTGGTTCTCCCAAAATCCCAGCCCTTTTATCCCACTTTTCCAGCCTCAGTTCTCCAAATTCCAGCCTCACTTCTCCCAGATTCCAGCCTCAGTTTTCCCTAATTCCAGCCTCAGTTTTCCCCAAATTTCAGCCCCTTTTTCCCAAATTCCAGCCCCATTTTCCCCATTTTCCAGCCTCTAGTTCTCCAAATTCCAACCCTACTTCTCCCAGATTCCAGCCTCAGTTTTTCCCAAATTTCAGCCTCAATTTTCCCACTTTCCAGCCCCTTTTTCCCAATTTTCCAGCCTCAGTTCTCCCAAATTTCAGCCTCAGTTTTCCCAGATTCCAGCCCTACATCTCCCAAATTCCAGCCCCATTTTCCCCATTTTCCAGCCTCAGTTCTCCAAATTCCAGCCCCACTTCTCCCAGATTTCAGCCTTGATTTTCCCAAAATCCCAGCCCTTTTATCCCACTTTTCAGCCTTGCTTTTCCCAAATTTCAGTCTCAGTTTTTTCCAATTTCAGCCTCAGTTTTCCCAAATCCAGCCTCAGTTTTCCCAAATTTCAGCCTCAGTTTTCCCCAATTTTCAGCCCCACTTCTCCCAAATTTCAGCCTCAGTTTTCCTAATTTCCAGCCTTGATTTTCCAAAATCCCAGCCCTTTTATTCCACTTTTCAGCCTTGCTTTTCCCAACTTCCAGCCCAAATTTTCCCAAATCCAGCCCCACTTCTCCCCAAAATTTCAGCCTTTTATTCCATCTTTCAGCCTCTTTTTTCCCAAATTTCCAGCCTTGGCTTTCCTAAAATCCAGCCCCATTGTCCCAAATTCCAGCCTCGGTTTTCCCAAATTCCAGCCTCAGTTTTCCCAAATTTCAGCCCCTTTTTCCCAATTTTCAGCCTCAGTTTTCCCCAAATTTCAGCCTCAATTTCAGCCTCAGTTTCCCCAAATCCAGCCTCGGTTTTCCCAAATTCCAGCCTCAGTTTTCCCTAATTCCAGCCTCAGTTTTCCCCAAATTTCAGCCCCTTTTTCCCAAATTCCAGCCCCATTTTCCCCATTTTCCAGCCTCAGTTCTCCAAATTCCAGCCCCATTCTCCCAGATACCAGCCTCAGATTTCCCAATTTCCAGCCTCAGTTTTCCCCAATTTCCAGCCCCAGTTTTCCCAATTTCAGCCTCAGGTTTCTCCAAATTTCAGCCCCTTTTTTCCCAAATTTCAGCCTCGGTTTTCCCAAATTTCAGCCTTGGTTCTCCCAAAATCCCAGCCCTTTTATTCCACTTTTCAGCCTCAGTTTTCCAAAATTCCAGCCTCAGTTTTTCCCAAATTTCAGCCCCATTCTTCCAAATTTGAGCCTTGGTTTTCCCAAATTTCAGCCCCTTTTTCCCAATTTTCCAGCCTCAGTTTTCCCAAATTTCAGCCTCAGTTTTCCCTAATTCCAGCCTCAGTTTTCCCCAAATTTCAGCCCCTTTTCCCAAATTCCAGCCCCATTTTCCAGCCTCAGTTCTCCAAATTCCAGCCCCATTCTACCAGATTCCAGCCTCAGTTTTTCCCAAATTTCCAGTCTCAGTTTTCCCAATTCCAGCCTCAGTTTCCCAAATTCCAGCCTCAATTTTCCCAAATTTCAGCCTCAGTTTTCCCAATTCTCAGCCTCAGTTTTTCCCAAATTTCCAGCCCCATTTTCCCCAATTTTCCAGCCTCAGTTTTCCCAAATTTCAGCCTCAGCTTTCCCAATTTTCCAGCCTCAGTATTCCAAATTCCAGCCCCATTCTCCCAACTTTCCAGTCTCAGTTTTCCCAATTTCCAGCCCCTTTTCCCCCAAATTTCAGCCTCAGTTTTTTCCAAATTCCAGCCTCAGATTTCCCAAATTTCAGCCTCATTTTCCCAATTTCCAGCCCCTTTTTCCCAATTTTCCAGCCTGTTTTTCCAATTTCCAGCCCCTTTTTCCCAAATCCCAGCCCCATTTTCCCCATTTTCCAGCCTCTAGTTCTCCAAATTCCAGCCCTACTTCTCCCAAATTTCAGCCCCCTTTTTCCCATTTTCCAGTCCTACTTCTCCCAGATTCCAGCCTCAGTTTTCCCCAAATTTCAGCCTCGGTTTTCTCAATTTTCAGCCTCAGTTTTCCCCAAATTCCAGCCTCATTCTTCCAAATTTCAGCCTTGGTTTCCCAAATTTCAGCCTCAGTTTTTCCCAAATTTCAGTCTCAGTTTTCCCAATTTCCAGCCTTGATTTTCCCAAAATCCCAGCCCTTTTATTCCACTTCTCAGCCTCAGTTTTCCCCAATTTCCAGCCCCATTCTTCCAAATTTGAGCCTTGGTTTCCCCAATTTCAGCCTCAGTTTCCCCCAAATTTCAGCCTCAGATTTCCCAATTCCAGCCTCAGTTTCCTCAAATTCCAGCCCCGGTTCTCCCAGATTCCAGCCCCTTTTTTCCCAAATTCCAGCCAGATTGTTCCAAATTTCAGCCTCAGATTTCCCAAATTTCAGCCTCAGTTTTCCCCAAATTTTCTGCCTCAGTTTTCCCCCAAATTTCAGCCTCAATTTCAGCCTCAGTTTTCCCAAATCCAGCCTCAGTTTTCCCAAATTCCAGCCACGGTTTTCCCAATTTTCTTCCTCAGTTTTCCCAAATTTCAGCCTCAGTTTTCCCAAATTCCAGCCCCATTTTCTCCATTTTCCAGCCTCAGTTCTCCAAATTCCAGCCCCACTTCTCCCAGATTTCAGTTCCATTACCCCAGATTCCAGCCTTGCTTTTCCCAAAATCCCAGCCCTTTTATCCCACTTTTCAGCCTTGCTTTTCCCAATTTCAGCCTCAGTTTTCTCCAATTTCAGCCTCAGTTTTCCCAAATTTCAGCCCCTTTTTCCCAATTTTCAGCCTCAGTTTTCCCAATTTCAGCCTCAGTTTCCCCCAAATTTCAGCCTTGGTTCTCCCAATTTCCAGCCTCAATTTTCCCCAATTTTCAGCCTCATTTTCCCCAAATTTCAGCCTCAGGTTTCCCAAATTTCAGCCCCTTTTTCCCAAATTCCAGCCCCATTTTCCCAATTTTCCAGCCTCAGTTTCCCCCAAATTTCAGCCTCAGTTTCCCCCAAATTTCAGCCTTGGTTCTCCCAATTTCCAGCCTCAGCTTGCCCCAAATTTCAGCCTCAGTTTTCCCAAATTTCAGCCTCAGTTTTCCCAAATTTCAGCCCTCAGCTTTCCCAATTTTCCAGCCTCAGTATTCCAAATTCCAGCCCCATTCTCCCAACTTTTCAGCCTCAGCTTTCCCAAAATTCCAGCCCCATTCTTCCAAATTTGAGCCTTGGTTTCCCCAATTCCAGCCTCAGTTTCCCCAAATTCCAGCCCCGGTTCTCCCAGATTCCAGCCCCCGTTTTCCAAAATTCCAGCCAGATTGTTCCAAATTCCAGCCTCAGTTTTCCCAAATTCAGCCTCAGTTTTCCCAAATTTTCAGCCTCAGTTTCCCCCAAATTTCAGCCTTGGTTCTCCCAATTTCCAGCCTCAGTTTTCCCAAATTTCAGCCTCAGTTTTCCCAAATTTCAGCCTCAGTATTCCAAATTCCAGCCCCATTCTCCCAACTTTTCAGCCTCAGTTTCCCAAAATTCCAGCCCCATTCTTCCAAATTTGAGCCTTGGTTTCCCCAATTCCAGCCTCAGTTTCCCCAAATTCCAGCCCCGGTTCTCCCACATTCCAGCCCCTGTTTTCCAAAATTCCAGCCAGATTGTTCCAAATTCCAGCCTCAGTTTTCCCAAATTTCAGCCTCATTTTTCCCAAATTTTCAGCCCCATTTTCCACATTTCCAGCCTCAGTTCTCCAAATTCCAGCCCCACTTCTCCCAGATTCCAGCCTCAGTTTCCCCCAATTTCCAGCCTCAGTTTTCCCAATTCTCAGCCTCAGTTTTCCCCAATTTCCAGCCCCACTTCTCCCAAATTTTCAGCCTCAGGTTTCCCCAATTCCAGCCTCAGGTTTCTCCAATTCCAGCCTCAGTTTTCCCAAATTTCAGCCTCAGATTTCCCAAATTCCAGCCCCATTTTCCCCATTTTCCAGCCTCAGTTCTCCAAATTCCAACCCTACTTCTCCCAGATTCCAGTCTCAGTTTTCCCAATTTCCAGCCTCAGTTTTCCCAATTTTCAGCCCCTTTTTCCCAACTTTCTGCCCCTTTTTTCCCAATTTCAGCCTCAGTTTTCCCCAATTTTCAGCCTCATCAGTTTTCTCCAAATTTCCAGCCTCAGTTCTCCAAATTCCAGCCCTACTTCTCCCAGATTCCAGCCTCAGTTTTCCCAAATTTCAGCCTCAATTTTCCCAATTTCCAGCCCCTTTTTCCCAATTTTTCAGCCTCAGATTTCCCAAATTCCAGCCTCAGATTTCCCCAAATTTCAGCCTCAATTTTCCCAAATTTCAGCCCCTTTTCCCCAAATTCCAGTCTCAGTTTTCCCAATTTCCAGCCTCATTTCTCCCAAATTTCAGCCTCAGTTTTCCCCAAATTCCAGCCCCCATTTTTCCAAATTCCAGCCCTTTTATCCCATCTTTCAGCCTTGCTTTTCCCCAACTTTCAGCCCCTTTTTTCCCAAATTTCCAGCCTCAGTTTTCCCCAAATTTCCAGCCCCACTTTTCCCAATTTCCAGCCCTTTTATCCCATCTTTCAGCCTTGCTTTTTCCAACTCTCAGCCCCTTTTTTTTCTCCCAAATTTCCAAATTTCCAAATTCATAAACATCCATGGATTTATCCCACGGGTGGGAGAGGTGTTTTTCCAAGTGGGAAAAGTCTGGAAAACTCCACGGAATTCCAGACAAAGCCTCAAAATTCCCCAAATTCCCCATTCTGGGAATTCTGAAGGTTGATCCATGGGAAAGGGAGGGTGGGAAGGAGCCTTGGGCAGAGCTCATCCCACATTCCCAGGGGTTTTCCTGCTTTTCCAAGGGATCAGAACTCCAGGAAAAACCTGGGGATGTGCCCTGGACTGGGGAATCGAAATGATGGAAAACTGGGATTAGTGTGGAAAAGCAGGATGGGAAATGATGGAAAACTGGGAAAAGCAGGATGGGAAATGATGGAAAACAGGGAAAAGCAGGATGGGAAATGATGGAAATGGGGCTGGAGACTGGGAAAAGTGGGGCTGGAGACTGGGAAAAGTGGGAATGGAGACTGGGAAAAGTGGGGGATGGAGAGTGGGAAAAGTGGGGCTGAAATGTGGGAAAAATGGAGCTGGAATTTGGGAAAATGGAGCTGGAATGTGGGAAAAATGGAGCTGGAATTTGGGAAAAACGGAGCTGGAATGTGGGAAATATGGAGCTGGAATGTGGGGAAAATGGAGCTGGAATTTGGGAAAAATGGAGCTGGAATGTGGGGAAAATGGAGCTGGAATTTGGGAAGAATGGAGCTGGAATGTGGGAAGAATGGAGCTGGAATTTGGGGAAAACGGAGCTGGAATTTGGGGAAAATGGAGCTGGAATGTGGGGAAAATGGAGCTGGAATGTGGGAAAATGGAGCTGGAATGTGGGAAAATGGAGCTGGAATGTGGGGAAAATGGAGCTGGAATGTGGGAAGAATGGAGCTGGAATTTGGGAAGACTCAGTGTTGACAGTTGGGAAACTGAGGCTGAGGGCTGGGTTAAACAGGATCCTCAATGTGGGAGAAGTGGGGCTGGAATTTGGGCATTCCAAGGAATTCCCTCACAAACCATTCTGGGCACCCCAAGGAATTCCCTCACAAACCATTCTGGGCATTCCAAGGAATTCCCTCACAAACCACTCTGGGCATTCCAAGGAATTCCCTCACAAACCATTCTGGGCATTCCAAGGAATTCCCTCACAAACCATTCTGGGCACCCCAAGGAATTCCCTCACAAACCATTCTGGGCATTCCAAGGAATTCCCTCACAAACCACTCTGGGCACCCCAAGGAATTCCCTCACAAACCACTCTGGGCATTCCAAGGAATTCCCTCACAAACCATTCTGGGCATTCCAAGGAATTCCCTCACAAACCATTCTGGGCATTCCAAGGAATTCCCTCACAAACCATTCTGGGCATTCCAAGGAATTCCCTCACAAACCATTCTGGGCATTCCAAGGAATTCCCTCACAAACCATTCTGGGCACCCCAAGGAATTCCCTCACAAACCATTCTGGGCATTCCAAGGAATCCCCTCACAAACCATTCTGGGCATTCCAAGGAATTCCCTCACAAACCATTCTGGGCACCCCAAGGAATTCCCTCACAAACCATTCCCAGTTTTTGGAGCTGAAGCCATGAATCCCCAGCCCCATCCCTGCTCCCAGCCCCATTCCCAATCCCCAGCCCCTCATTCCCAACCCTCCATCCCCATCCAGCTGCAATCATTCCCATTCCCATTCCCATTCCCATTATCCCATTCCCATCCAGCTGACCCTAGCCCCATTCCCATTCCTAACCCTCCATCCCCATCCAGCTGCTCTCATTCCCAATCCCAATCCCAAATTCCCATTCCAATCCCATTATCCCATTCCCATTATCCCATTCCCCCATTTCCAATCCCCATTATTGCATTCCCATTCCCAATCCCCCATTCCCATTCCCAGTCCATTATCCCATTCCCCCATTCCCAATCCCCATTCCCCATTCCCAATGCCCATTATCCCATTCCCATTATCTCATTATCCTATTCCCCCATTCCCATTATCCCCATTCCCATTCCCCCATCCTCATTATCCCATTCCCCCATTCCCATCACCCCATTCCCCCATTCCCATTCCCATTCCCCCATTATCCCATTCCCCCATCCCCATTATCCCATTCCCCCATTATCCCATCCGCATTATCCCATTATCCCATTCCCATTATCCCATTCCCCCCATCACCCCATCCCCATTCCCCCCATTCCCCCCATTCCCCCACTCCCCCATTCCCCCCATTCCCATTCCCCCATTCCCCCACTATCCCATTATCCCATTCCCCCATTCCCCCATTATCCCAATCCCCATTCCCCCATTCCCCCATTCCCATTATCCCATTCCCCCATTCCCCCATTATCCCCATTCCCCCATTCCCCCATTCCCATTATCCCATTCCCCCATTCCCCCGTTCCCCCACTATCCCATTATCCCATTCCCCCCATTCCCATTATCCCATTCCCCATTATCCCATTTCCCCATCCCCATTATCCCCCATTCCCCCATTCCCAATCCCCATCACCCCATTCCCAATGCCCATTGCCCCATTATCCCATTATCCCCATTCCCCCATTCCCATTCCCCCATTCCCCCATTCCCCCATTCCCCATCACCCCATTCCCCATTATCCCATTCCCCCATCACCCCATTCCCCCATTCCCATTATCCCCATTCCCCCATTCCCATTCCCCCATTCCCCCATTCCCCCATTCCCCCATCACCCCATTCCCCATTATCCCATTCCCCCATTCCCCCATTATTCCCATTCCCCCATTCCCCCACTATCCCGTTCCAGTCCTGGCCAGCCCGGCAGCCCCGGAGCACGCGCGGGGCCCCTCCGGCCACGCTCCGGCGGCTCTCCCGGTCAGGAAGCGCTGCCAGCGGCGCATTCCCGCAGTTCCTCACTATTCCCGCAGTTCCTCACTATTCCCGCTGTTCCTCACTATTCCCGCCGTTCCTCCCCCTCCCGCTCCTCCGCTGGCTCCGGCCCTCGCAGCTCCGATCCCGCCGGGAGCGGCTGCGGAGGAGGGAACGGCCTTGGAAGCGCCGCCGAGCCCTCATCCACCACCCATCCCTCCATCCATCCATCCATTATCCCGACATCTGGAATTGTCATTCCGGGAGGAAACGGAGCCCCCCGGCCGCTTCCTCCCGCCGGCAGCCCCGGCACATCCATCTCCGCTCCGGCCGGCAACGGGAACGCCGCCCGCCGCAGCGCCGGGGGGGGACCGGGGAGCGGGGCACCGGCACCGGGGACAGCCCCGGGGGAGACGGGATCGGGATCGGGGACAGCCGGGATTGGGATCGGGGACAGCCCCGGGGGGAGCCGGGATCGGGGTCAGAGCAGGGAGCCGGGATTGGGATCTGTGCCAGCCCAGGGAGCTGGGATCAGGATGGGGAGCCGGGATCGGATCTGTGCCAACCCCGGGAGCCAGGATCGGGATCTGTGCCAGCCCCGGGTCACCGGGAGCAGGAGCTGGGTCAGAGCAGGGAGCCGGGATCGGGCTCTGGGCCAGCCCAGGGA